>JAQBSW010001146.1:0-147347 GCA_029291075.1 Eudiplozoon nipponicum
TGCCATATGTCCAGATCTAGTTCCAATTTCATGACTCTTCCTTATCGGCGTCATATAGGCACCAGTCCACTGGTTCAGATGGAAAACTTTTATACAATAACACATCCTCCGAAACCACAGAGATTGCAATGACGCAAACTGTAATCTAGAGGCGTATATAGTGCAAGAAATAGGACTAATATGTTTCACAACTTTTCTTTGTACAGCTTCTATCTTATTAGACAAACCCTTTTTTAATGGATTCCAGGTAGCGACAGCATATTCTAGTACCGGTCTAATCCATATTATATACATTTGAAGTTTTATATCATTTGATAAGATATTTCGATTTATTAGTGCCCATCTTTTCTTGGCACTGCCTACTATACTTTCAATATGTCTCTCAGCAGAAGCTGTACATTGAATAGTTATGCCTAAATCCTTAATTTCTTGCATAAGTTTAATCTCAAACACATCATTAATAACAGCATCATGAAAATAAACATAATGAAAGTTTGTTCTGTTCCCTATTTTTAAAGCTTTCGTCTTTTTATTGTTTATTCTCAGCCCTAGTGTAAACAAATATTTACTCAAATCATACAAATCTAAAGTCACATTATTTTTGGAGAATTCGACATTCTTTGGATCAATTGGGAAGATTATTTTTAAATCATCAGCGAATTTGCAAACTCGACCATTAAGGATTTTAGTTTCCAAATTTGCTAATACAATTTTAAATAAAATTGGCCCCAAGCTTGATCCCTGTGGAACTCCACTCGTTACTCGTTTTGATTTTGATATCAAATCATTTACTTGAATACTCATTCTTCGATTATATAGATAGTATTTAAGTAATCTAAAAATATTCGGTTCAATATTCAACAAACTAATCGCATTCAAAATAGCATCAAAAGATATAGAATCAAAAGCTTTTGAGATATCTATAAATACAATTAATGCATCTAAATTATTCTCGTCTAATGTGATTACATGTTTCCACATGGAAAGCATATTGGTAGTTGTCGATCTACCTTTCGTAAAGCCATGTTGACATAAGTCAAAATCAGCCGGTAACATACGTTCTAAATGATCAAGTATCAATCGTTCTATTATCTTCAAAAACGAAGGGATAATAGAGATTAATCTATAATCACTGGCGCACGTTGGCTTACTAACTTTTGGCAACGGCTTAGCTACAATCGTTAATATATCAATTGGTAATTTCCCATCATTCAAAATTCTATTTATAAAGTTGCAGAGTGCATTTCTAAATGTTAAGGGTAATTGAATTAAATTATCAATCGAAATACCAAGGTGATCTTTTTGTTTTTTTGATTTGATTTTTAACATCAATTTTATCAATTCATCACTGTCAATAACAAGTCCTGGTTCCTGGCCTCCCAAAGGATCTGATAGTTCTATAAAAGTTTTCTCATTCTGTGGATTGCATATCAAATTGACAAATACTTCCTCCAATTCACAGAGAAATCCAGACTCAGTTTTATCCACAGGTAGTATAAGCTTTAACTTTTCCTTGTATTTACTGTAATCTGTGAGGAGTTTAAATCCTAATCGAGGATTACTCTTCATTTTGGCCAAAATAATTCGTTCTGATCTTTGACGAATTATTAGCAGTGATGAATTAATTTCGTTATCAATGGAATCTAACCTCATTTGTTTAATACTATTAATAAGACTACACTTTATTATATTGTCTCGTTTAATTCTTAGTTTACACAATTTCCTATTAATCCGTTTCGGTATAATGTCCGTAAACGTAGATGCCTGAAATAAAACAGATAATAACGATGAAACAGAAGAAACAAATTCATCAGTATTCAAGAAACAAAAACTCTCATAATCTATCAGTATGCTTAAATCTCTAAAGAAATTCCAGTTTATTCTGGAACAGTGCACGTGTGCATTTTCATAACTTAGTTTCTGTGTTATGCCACTCAAGAATTTCCATTGTAAAATAATTTGTTTATGGTCCAATTCTTTGAAATAATTGACAACTTCATAACTGTGCGATTTCACCATTTCAATTTCTAAATATACATGATCTAAGCATTGCGAACCTCTAGTTGATTCATTTATAATCTGCTTTAGATCATGGTTAGAAAAAAAATTGGATAATTCACAGTCCTGTAACTTATTAAAGTCACCTACCACTACATTATAGCCATGGCAATCAAAGATAGATTGAAAAGAATTGGTAAATGTTTGATCATCAAATAAAGTAGCATACGGCGGTCTGTAAACCGCTGTTAAGATCAGATTATCAAATTGTATAGATAAGAAATCAATGATAGCATTATCATCACTAGTATGTAAAATTTTCGCCTTAAATACAGATTTACAATAAATGAGTACTCCTCCACCTCTTTTATCCAGCGATCTGTCCTTTCTGAATAAAGAATAGTGAGGAATATCAAATTCATGGTTTTTAATATCCTTGTTAAGCCAAGTTTCGGATAATATTATAAAGTCGAAATCATTACTTATTATAAAATTACACAGTAAAAAGTTCTTATTTTTAACACTTCGAGAGTTAGCATAAAATAGAGTAAATGTAGATAGCGACTTATCTAAACAAGTGTCGACTTTTACTGATTCAACCTTGATGGCTTCTTTACTATTCTTTTCACGGGCCTCGAGGCCATACTTCCTTTCCCCTTTCTGTCCACAACAGTTAATAACGATACATCGTTTTTTGATGTTGTAGTCACACTCGATTGAGTCCGTTTAACAGCTTCATCAGACATTGGCGGTTTCCGTTCCTGATTGTTCTTTAACTTTTTTACTTTTGCCAATTTCCGTTGGAGGAACGTTTTGTCCCGTCCAATAAATATGCTGTGAAAGCTCAAATTCTCCTCTTTCTTTTTATTGATCGATTCTAATTGCATATTTGTTGGCCTTTTTGATAATTTTACAATTACAGGCCTTGGACGATCAGCTCGTTTCCCCACCCTATAGCATTTAGTAATAGCTGCATGTGTTTCTTCTTTTATTAACGTATTTAATTTCTCGACGTCTTTTACATCGGCATCTTCATCTAGATTAAATAAAACTAATTGATCCTGTTTGCTAATACGTGCTGAAACTTCGTTTGCTAATATATTTAGCATTTCCTCACCAGATGATTTATCTTTAACTAGCATATCACCTTCCACAGTTAAATCGGCCAATTCGATCCATGGTTGAACATCAGTCTGTAATTTGTCTAGCTTCACAAGTAATGTCTCATTCTGTTCAACTAGATCAACTATACGCGCACTTAAAGTTTCATTATTTTTCACCACTTGCTCCAATTTTTTTGCATTCACAATTGAATCATTCTTCAATATGGACATTTCATTCTTCATCAATTCCATGGAGTTTTGAAGATCCATAACAATTTTTTCCATATCGGAATGCGACAAAATCGGAGCCATGTCAAACCGCGCGCGTTAATACTTCCTCCGACAAAAATTAAGTTATCTTTGCAGAGAACGACGCTTAGGACAGCAGTTAGTGATATAAAAAAATCAAATATTTCGTAATCAAATGATACCCATAAATATATTAACCCTTTTTGTTGCAAATTTTAAGAATATTAATGACGAGATGATAATATGAAGTTTATGATAGCTTTTCTCTTTCACAGCTATTTTCGCCCTACAGTTAAATAATTTGTTAGTCACAATTTAATCATCTATATATATATATATATATATATATATATATATATATATATATAGTTTATATCAGGATCGGAACGTTGTTTTATACAATGAAAACGTTTTGTCATACTCATAATTCAAATGTCACATCTTTTTTCCTATTTATGAACATAGCAGTTTGAGAGACATCAAGAGGCACGTCTAAAAAATGCTTGGTAATATGTTACAAATTTAATATATTTTTAAAATTATAGTTTGTCGACTATCTTTTCTACCATAGGAAAAGTGATCGAAAATGTTCCCGACCATAACCCTGTTCCATCTATCTTTTTATCTAACTCGTATAAACACATGTCTATTCGTTTAAGTGAACTATTTTGTACAGTATCAAAGCCTAATAAACCATAATTATAGTTAAGATAGAAAATGTAGCCTATGTAAATATATGTTAATAGTATAGAATGAATACATTCCACAATTTTTTACGTACAACTTTGTTATGTTTTGTATCCATTTTTCGGATTCCAGGTTGCAACTGCATATTCCATGATCAGTTGAATCCAAACATTGTACATTTGTGGTTGTGTATCATTTGATGTTACTTTTCTCTTTATTAGAACCCGGCTTTTTGGTAAACCTAATTATTCTCTTTTCATTTTTTGATAAAATATGTTCACTTAATAGTGGTGCTTATATTGTTGACTTGCAGAGTTTAGATATAAAATATCATTAATTACATCTTCATTTAAATAAATATATTTAAATTGCATAATACGATTAATTATTTCGCTTCGGGGTTCTTAATCAATTTTTAAATCCATCTTTAATTTCTAATGTTATATTTTTTTAAATATAGATTTTTTATGACCGATAATAATATTAATACTTTATTAGGCAACGGGCCATCTAGCCGGACTCTTCAAAAGAATATGATAGAAATTAAAATAAGAATATATATGAGCGTGTTTGATGGTGAATTGCAATGATAAGTCGTTAATTTTAACGAATGAACTACTGCAGAACGTTTAACAATAGTTAGAACAGGTTTGCATCTCATAGCATACGAGTTTTGGCAAGAAAATGTAATTACACAATGAACATTAATTGAAAAATGGAATATATATTGATTTGTGTCTCTTACGATTCCAATTGGGTTTGTCTAACCCACAATTTAGTCTAAGTTTCAATAATTTAAAAAAAAATAAAACAGCTAAGACATTATAAACAAGAAAACATAAAGAACCGCATCTGAAAACTGTCATTGAATCAGACTAAAACATTACAGGTGAATACCGTCGCAAAATTGACGTTCAATACGGAACAAAAGATATTACTGCGTAATATAGCAAAATTTACAAAACAATAGTGATAGCCACATATGGCCCGTAACCCGGGGTTGGTAGCATAAACTTACCGTGTTTAATGGGACAGCCATCATCTCGTCTCATATGAAGCCTCAAGTTTGGTCTAACCACACACTAACGCTTATTGTTAAATAGGTAGTATCGGAATGACAGCAAGTTTGCCAGACGCGAAGAGCAGATTTCGGCTGCGGTCCACTGGCCACAATCGGGGCAGATAGTGCTCATCAACATTGGTTGGCTGACTTTCTAAGAGAAGAAAAACTCCGAAGTCATACTATCCACACTATGAATGGACTACCTAGTGTTCTTTTACAGTACACATAACCATGAACGATACAAATTATAATTATTAAATATTTCATCGGCCATCATAGAGAAAAGCGGCCACCTTATCTGCTGAGTTCTGCAAGGTGGATAAGCGAAATCAGGCTACTGCTGACAACTTCATCTTTGATTCTGACTCCTTTTTTCTCTTTCCTGTTCTCAATCTAACAATAATGCCCTTTTAGGTACTATGAATATGGTTGGTGTTGATCATGTCACCGAGCTCAATATTGGGTTGTCAAATATCGAAAATAGTTTAAGTAGACTGTCATTCATTAAATCTAGGGTAAGTTTTAATATCGTCACATTTAATGATCGAACGTTAGATAAATTAGAAGTCCATTTATGTTGCGTATCTGAAGCCAGAGTAACGGATCCTACGTGTATTACAGAGCTGGGTTCACCATCCTTATCTACGCGTTATTAGCTTCGAGAATCTGGTTCCATGGAGTTTTCTCAAGCCGGCAAATGGCGCGTCGGCATTGTCCTTAGCACACGAGCTGAAGCTTGCTTAATTGAATAGATCACTGTAAATAGCCGACGTCACTGCGTGCGACTGGAGGTAGTTTTAATATGTTGTTCGACGATGGGTTAAATAAAATGGGATTTGTGTTTACTTGAAGCTCGCAAACTTGATTTAAATTATTTTTGGGCAGAAACTTTAATCGGCATTGCCTTTTCGCTGTATCTATATATGCTTCCACCGCTTGAAGCCCATAGGACGATATGGACGCTTTTTGCTCCGACCTAGGCTCTACGTAAAAGAGCAAGAAGTTTAGATATTTTCTTCATCATTATCATTCACAGCACTACAAAAGCTAATAGTAACGCGTATATTTCACTGCCATATAATCAAATGAAGAGATACAAATCAAGGAAGTTTTTATAATAACGACAAAAATAATTATTTAGGCACAATTTATTAGTGTGTTTTATGCGAGAGAGAGAGAGAGCATCAAGTTACTGTGAGAATATTTATTAAGATAACACACAGAACTAAGGCAAAATAAACTCCATAAAACATCATTGTAGCCATATCGGCATTCAGAAAAGGCAACATCAGCAATATTTAGTTTTGGTTTATGGATGATATGAATGCTCTGGTTAAGCGGTGAAATAATGAAGAATTTCATTTAGGTGAAAGGTACTTTTTAAGCTCAATGCGCAGCGATAATGTTGAGCGACTGTTGGATATCTGCGCGCGACATAGATTATACTTTAGTTGTAGTTTTTTAGACGTTACGCCACATGGCGTCCTGCAGGCTTCGGTCAACGGCATATGAGTCATGCCGAGTAAAGCAGTTATTCAATTTCTAGCAACTACCCTCTGTTATTTAGTGTCCGTGTAGGAGCTTGTACTGTCCAATTGTTAAACATTCCTCTTCCAAATTTATTGTGGGTAACCACGTAGCCATAGAAATTCTGGCCTGACGACCGCTTGGCACAAGCTAGTCAGCCCGGAAATGATAGCATGAACCTTGTCGGGCCTAAAGGGACATTGCCACCATCCCGTTACATGTAAGGCCCCGAATTTGGTATAACTGTGCAGTAGCTTAGCAGTAGATTATCTTACGTCGTCTTAGCGCTTCACGTGAATCACATACAAGAGAAGAACAGGCTGGATTCCGCGCAGGACGAGGTTGTATAGATAATATTTTTACGTTAAGGCAAGTTCTTGAACAGAGAAATTTATATTATCTCACAATAGCCGTCTTTCTAGACTTCAAGTGGGCATTTGATATGGTGTATCCCATTTTTTATTTCCATATTTTGTTGAAAAGCAGTGTGCCCAAAAATTGATAATATTGTACGAGCTCTCAATACAAATAATAATTCTGGTCGCGTTAAGGTCTACAACGAATTAACGCATAACTTTTCAACCATAAGTGGTGTTCGTCAATGTTGTCCACTTTCTCCCTTTTGTTTAATTTTGTAATCGATGCTATTATGAAAAACACTCTCCCACAAATTCAGGATGCTGGGGTTGAAGTTATCCCAGACGATAAACTAGTCGATCTTGACTGTGCGGACGACATCGTACTATTATTCGACAATCGGGATGCTGCCCAGGACTCCTTGAATAGATTAACAGACGTTGTTCTGTCTTTCGGTATGAAATTCACACCCTCTAAATGTAAGATACTGTTTCAAGATCACCCACCCCTCACTCCAACGTTGCGACTGCAGAATGACGATCTAGACATAGTCGACAGGTTTACATATCTTGAGAGCTCTATCAATAACGTAGGAAATATGTCCGACGAGGTAAGAAGACGAATACCGAAAGCTAGAGTAGCTCTCTCGAACCTTTGTCATTTATGGAGGAACGCGAATATTTCAGTTTGCCTTAAAGGTTGGGTTTACAATGCATCTGTATGCGCGGTCTTACTGTACGCTAGTGAAACTTGGCCTCTTAGAGTTGATGATTTGAGACGCTTAAGGGCACTCGATCATCGTTGTTTGAGAAGTTTAGCACATTTAAATACTGTTTGTTGCGTAGAACTAATATCTATGCACGTATGTATTAGGTGTTGCGAAACTAGTAACAAATTAGTTCAGTTGTGACCAGAAGGATGAACCAAAGACAGCATGAACGGAAAGTGTAATCTCATGCACATTAGTTTCGTGCTTACTGGTGACTCATCAGTAGGAGCCGGTATTACGCCCTTTAGCCACTATATATTTGGGTGAGGAATGTGTGATAATAGGACGATACAATCTCCTAGCTAAAGTAAACTTCATTGAAATTGGGTAGTAAAGAAGGAAGACAATGGTTGTTCAAGCCATCAAAGACATTAAGTAAAGACACCAATTCAAATAATATGAAAGGTCCGCTGATCTGCTAGCTACCTAAGTTGAAATTACTTCACTCTTATTGTCGATATTTTATACAGGCGTCACTTAATTGCAGTTAAAATTCTAGAGAGTGTGTGGTGGATTATCCCCGTTGTCACAAAAAATCATTTTACGTCAATTGCTTTCTTTAAAAATCTCTGTTCTATTATTTATCATTTCGTATTTTTCTAAAATTTTCGAGAAAAGTTTCTTTAAATAAATATACCATTTCATTAAATCAATAGTTTTTTTCTCTTAGATTATCGAAATTGACTTTTTATTCGACGTTTTTCTTCCATTTATTTAGCTAGTATTTTTAATTACTGTTATTCTTCACTTTATAAATGACACGAATGCACCTTCCTCTTTCGAGACAGGGTTTTAAGTTCATCACCTTTTTTCGATAGCATCTGTATTGATACTTTAACACATTCGAAACATCTTTGATTCCAATCCCTGCAATCGAACGCGTTGCACTAAAGACGAGAAACTTGAATAGGTGAAATCTTCAATGCTACATACAGTAGTATCCGCGTTGTGCATAGTGCAACTTATCTTCATCAAAAATAAATTCGAATGTTCACCATCAAGACTTTAGAATATCATCATATTTTTGTCGGATGGACGGTTCGAGTTTGCTTAAATCTATTTGAGGTTTGCTATTGTTTATTTATCCGGAAAACTTTAGTGTAAAGTTATAATGGATAAGTACATGGTCCGTGTCAATATGTATTCAAAAACGAACAGTAATCCTGGATGCAAATACGTCATCTATAACCCATCATCATCATCAAGCACAGCCATTGTAAAGCAAAAGAAAGTGAGCTGGATTGATGATGACACAGACGAATAAGCTACGTTTCCATATCGTCAGCTGAAATGCAGAGATTTATTCATAAAGAATTTTTAGTTTCTGCCAACAGAACAGAGTGAGATGTTAAGAATTCGACCTGTTGGGCTAATGGTGTAACGCTGAAGAAAAATATATGTCACCATGCTTAGATGGCAGCACTTTGGAGACTATAAATTCGACCTAGTTATCTTTTACAGTCCACATATAACCATGAACTACTTATGGCTATCTGGCAGTGAACCGTTAGTCAAGTTTGGCTTTTGTATGGCTCTGCATGATGATTCTACCAATAGTCAAGACAATGCCAGTAGTACTGGTAAGGGCTTTGACAAATTACTCCATTGGAATCAGTCCTACTTTCAGGACACTACATTTTGGCGCAGCAGCTACTTGGAAAGCTCGTTTGTTTTTCTTTGTAGATGGTGGTTGAGCTTCGACTTATAATGGTAACAAGAATAAATGGGTTGAGAGAGTATATATATATATATATATATATATATATATATATATATAAATATATATTAAGCATTAGTGGTGAAATATCGTTAGGATGATTATAATCGTGGAAAAATAGGCTTCTGAACAGTAAGATACGACACGACGCCGTAAGCAGTCAAGGCGAATGCAAAAGTTCTAAAGCCTCAGCTGGTCAAATTAATCGAAAATGAATCAAAGTGACAGAAGTTTAAAGTCCACCGACAACCAACTCGATATTAACTAAAGATTCAAGAGGATTGTGATCTTTATTTGCACGTTTACACAGATCAGGTGATGGAACTTTATCATCGGCAGTCATTGTTATCGGATACTACACGTCATGCAATTATACATAAGATATGCAGACGCAGTATTGTTATGTATTTTGAAAGGTGTCATACATCAAATAAGTTTGATTTGAGTGTCTTATTTCACATTGTGTATTAGGTGTTTCGCATTTAAATAACAAATTAGTTCAAATATGATAAGAAGGTTAAACCAAAATCAGCATGAACGGAAGGTATAATCTCATGTGCACGTTCATTTCGTATTATTCCCTATACCCACTACGTATCTAGGCGAGGAAAGTGGGAGGATTCAATGGTAAAATCTCCTATACAAATGTGTTAACCTGTCGTAGTGAAGCTAACTTAATTGAAATTATTCGACAGTACGACTTCAAAGCCAACTCACTATATAAAATATATATACTGAGACTATAATCGGTCCCAACACTATGAATGTTGAGTCAGTACCTGATAACAACACTATGGCTGCCGAGTGGGTACATGGTACCAACAACATTGATTTCGAGGTATGCTAAAGTCAAACAAAATTGAGAATAACAGCTACTACTTAACACCTTTTACTCCAGAAAATCGACGCACTCTGGTCTAAAGGGGCACAGCCATCATCCTGTTTCATGTGAAGTCTATAGTTTGGTCTAACTGCACAGTAACTTTTATTGTTAAATGTGTACTGACGGAATGAGAGCAAGCGTGTCAGACGCGAAAGGCAAGTTTTGGCTGCTAAAGGAAACTTTTCCCCCCTGGCATCTGGGCAGATACTGTTCATCAGCCCTGGTTGGAAGACTAAGAGAAGGAAAACTCTTAATAAAAACCATCCTCAGTAGTAATGGGCGACCTAGTGTTCTTTTACAGTGAACATATAACCATGAACAACTTATGATTTTATGGCATTGAAACATTAGTCCCTTTTTGCTTTTGTACGGATCTGCATGATGATAACCGATATCAGTTTTCATTTTTCGCGGTAATCATGGCATCATTCAATTAAATATATAACAGCTAGATACTGCTTGTAGGAGGAGAACTAATATATATGAAATTGTGTTTTGGGTTTTTTTGCACCTAGTAACAAATTTTTCTGTCTAATATCATGTTTGCTTCTGTATAAATCGATAACTTGCCTTGCCCGGTTGGAGCCTGACTGGCATTCCCTGACTACTTATGAGATACCCATTAAAGACGAATCCGCAATCTAGTAGATGGGTTGGATTTATAATTAAGATCCGTCAATGCGTGATTCCAATAGATGACTGCTCTGCTCATTAAGCTTCCTTTTCCCATAAAAAATGAATAAAACAAAACATGAGTTCAACCATCATTGATTGCACTGATATTGATAACAATTGGTTAAATTAACCTTGCAAACTTAAAATAAATATCATAAAGCAACAAAACTACGCTCAGTAGCATTCACTGATTCATTTCGATTTGATCATAGTCAGAGACGAGGCAAAATAAATTAGCTGAACTCGTACCATTACGAACATACAGTTATAGTAAGCTGAAATTTAGCTGTCGTATCAAGTGGACGCTTTAAAGTTGTATTCGTTAGAAATAGTTTATATGAATTTAGCTAAAACAGAGCTATATTCCCGAATACTGATTGTGCAGCCGACTTTCCAGTGGGGTAGCATGGGTTGCTGTAGAAATATTGAAAAACTTTATTAGAAAGTTGGTACATAGATAAGCTTGTTGAAGCAAACGTGGAGCATAAACAACGACAGATAGCGATGCATTTGCATTCAACTTAAAAAAAGATTTACACTGGTTTTCCTATGAAAGGAAATGCATCATCTGAAGTGTTTAAAAATTCTGTGACTTCTCGGATGCCTGATACACAATTGATGTTTGTTTATGCATCAAAACGCCTGTTTAACGTAAGTGTAAAGGATACGCCTTCTGCACTACGATTGTCCAACATTCAAGTTGGTTCCGTGGGACAATTGTTAGCACTCATAGGTCGGTAAAATCTTGATTCATTTACATTTCCAGGTGCACAGCTTGTCTTTTGCATTGATTGACGGGTTCTCACTGGTCTCGTCACTTTGAAGCCGTCTATCATCTTTATCATCATGCACAGCCATACAAAAGCCAAAAGTGACTAATGTTTCACTGCCACATAACCATAAGAAGCGAAACAAAAAAATTATATACAACGACAAAAATAATAATTTCAGAACACAATTTGATTACTTTTAATCAAGGTTGCGATTTTGATATTAACACCTGACCCATTATGTACATACGTTTGCCAGTATAAACTAAGTATTGTGTAGTGTGGAAAAGGAAAATGATCCAGTAGACTGGTTTCGTCCTTATTGGGAAATCATCACGTACTTCCAGAATTTGACGCGGACAGGGCTCGAATCTGGGTACGTCTGCTTCAGAATCTGGTGCTCGAACCATTGAGCTACTAGTTGTTTGGAAGATCAGGTAACCCAGTTTTATTAAAAATTAAATTAAATACGGGTCACACTTCCTCATGTTGCGTAGTATCTGTTCTATAATGTCAGATTTTGGATGGTTAGTTGGAACTTCAGGTATAAATGGATGCCGTATAGGATCCACCTAATAGAAAGGATAACTAAAAAACATTAGTTAGTATATAACAATTGTCCGGCAATACACTACTGCAGAAATAACTGGAATGGTGACAGCGCTGCGTAACGAAAAGTATATTTTAGTCCAGCATTATTTTTATACACATGTCATAGCTGCTCACTGTTCTATGGTGGCTGAACTAACCGATTGCTAATCAAGCGACTTCAAAACTATTTTTGGCAACACAGCTGGCATTGGCGGGAATTTTTCCTAATAATTGACCACATTGTTTATTAAAATTGCACTCCAAATCAGGCTGGTTTTCAGGTGTACTTCAAAGCAGGAATCGAAAAAAATTACGCATAGTGGAATAGAAGTTCGTACATATTTTGAATATAAACTGGTGAATTGTGTGTGTGTGTGTGTGTGTGTGTTTATATGGATCCCTCGGCATGTACGCTTTCCGATTCCTCTTTTTGTTGTATTGTTCAAATTTATTCCCCTTGCATTCTAATAAAATGACTATTTAAAGTATCAGCTGTTACAGTCAAGACGAGTTCTGGCGAAAATAAAATACCTTTTTATATTGTGTTTTATATACCTGCTTCATAATTTATTTACACTCCCTTACATTATTTATTTCCACATTTATATTACAAATGCATAGAAATGATTGAAATAAATTTTACACATGTAAGAAATGGAAACACGAAACCGATTGGTAGTTTGCAATAACATTGATAAATTATATTTTCATTTTTAAACCAGATGCTGTTCACAGTACTCTCTCGTTGTCGGTGGATCCAATGAATCGACCGGTTATGGTTGGTGAAAAAGTCTCTCTAACATGTCGGTTGACAGGCTTTGAAGATGGCCTTGTGTACGCGCCTCTGTTTCGGCACAATGAGAAAATGCTTAGTGAAAAGTGCATCGTTTTTCCTAATCAACGTGGATACACCATCGATTGTTCGCATCCCCGTTGGAATGTGTCCGACACTTTTGTTTTTACTATTGCTTCAGTAACATGGTCAGACCGTGGTAAATGGGATTGCGTCTACTCTGCGAATTCTTCAGTCATCAGCCTTGAAGTACACGGTAATTTATCTGTTGAGTAAAATACTGTTTTCTTGTTTCGTTCATGCGTTTACTGTTGATGCATTTCTAAATTTGAGGATATTTTTGTGTGTTAAATTGTTGTAGGTTGTGTTTTACAAAATAAAATTCGACTCTATGTAGAGTTATATAGATGACATTTAAATTTTGTTATTCCTATTGCGTTACTTCACAAAATTACAAACTAATCAGTAGTACGCTGTCCAAAATTCAGTGAGTGACTTTAAAAAATATAATTTCAATTCTTGATTGATTGCTTCTAAGGTCGTGATTGTGTAGGGACGTTTCATTCACCGTGGTTTATCATGAGAAGCTTTACCTGCGACCATAAGAATATATTAGTCAAAGTTTCTTAAACTTTTTGCGTTGAATTCCAAATTGCTGGTAGTTCAAATAGAGTTCTTTTTCTCATTCTGTAATTGTTTAAATATGCGATTTTCTCGATAATTAGATACTGTTTGTTACGGAGAACTAATATATTTGAAAATATGTATTAGGTGTTGATCATGCCACTCCGTACCTTGTATGTTATCATTACCAGTACACTAATCATCATCACCTTAGCCATCATCATCTTCATAAACATCATCATCTTCACTATCGTGCGAATATTTAAAATCATATTAATGATAATAAACCTATATATTTGGAAAAAAGAAACGTAACAGAATGAATGGATTTATCCGAGATGGCAGACCGTACGTAGGTAGCGTCCTATTTTCCCACATTCCCCACAAAAATATTTAGTGGGTATAGGGAATAATACCGGCTCCTGCTGATGAGTCGCCAGTAAGCACGAAACGAATGTGCATGAGATTATACTTTCTGTTCATGCTGCCTTTGGTTTATCCTTCTGGTCTTTACCTGATTTTCGTTTTGACTAATGCAGTAATGATTACAGTTTTTCTGCCGTTATCGGTAGCCTTCTTCAGTTGATTCATCCTCACCAGTCTTACAAAACAAACTAATGAAGCAAGCGCGATATTTCCTCTGGCCATTTCATTTATACTTCTAAATGGCCATTCACTAGATTGTTGAGGGTGTGTGTGTGTGCATTTCCGTAACTGTTATGTTCATCTAACTAATGAGACTAGAATGATTGAATAAGAGTTTATCATTTGCATGCGTTAGACTCTTTATTTTTTACACTCAATGTGGAATGACATAACTGAGATTTCCCTCATTTACTAATTGGGGAGACCAATAAATCAGAACTACTCATCATAACCACATGTCATGATAGAAATGCGATTGACCCATGCACGTGTTAAATTTCAATTTAAACCACTCAGGTTGTACTCAGGAGTCAAAATATATATATATATTGAACGGTTTCGGAACGAGGTTACCACATTTGCTTAATCTGCTATTGTGAGTGTTGTGCTGTGTAAATATGTGATAAATGGGCCTGAAGATGGAATGGTGATTTCCGTTCCGAAACAAAGATGTGATAGAACCGCATTTCCATTGGGACGAATACAAACTCAGCCCGATCGAAGACAAAACGAAATAGGAAATTGTGATCAATCGGATCTTTGTGAAACTGTCCGTGCAAAGCCACTACCCGCGTACGCAAACCGCGGCATTGAAAAACTACAACCAGCAGTGTTGTTCATCAAGGTTGTCCACTTTCCCTCTTTTTGTTTTATTTTGTAATCGATGCTATTATAAACAACATTTTCACACATTCAGGATGCAGGTGTTGACTATGCAGACGATATCGTACTATTATTCGACAATCGAGATGCTGTTCAGGCCACATTGAATAGATTAGCAGATGGTGTTCCGTTTCTCGGTATGCAATTCGCACCCTCTAAATGAAAGATTCTTCTACAGGATCACCCACCACTCCAACTCTGCGAATGCAGAATTAAGATCTAGACAGTTTTACATATCTTGGAAGCTGTATCAATAACTTTATGGAGAAACGTATTTCGCTCTCCCTTAAAGGTAGTGTTCAAAGTGCATATATACGCGCAGTTTTTCTATAAGCTAATAAAACTTGGCGTAGTTGATGATTTTAGACACTTACAGGCCTTTGACCATCGTTGTTTGAGAAGCATAGCACATTATCTGATCGGCGTTTTGACCAACGCAGTTTTTTTGTTCCAGATGTTTTCTTTCTTTAACAAAATATTTCGGCTCTCTTTATCGGTTGGTCCATCCTCACTATTTTTACAAATCAAAAACAAATAAGGCTCCATCAACTTCGTTGGCTCGGCCATGTTATGCGAATGCCATCAATTCAATTGCCCAATAGAACTCTGTTATCTAATCCAGTACCAGATTGAGTAAAGAATCAAGGTGGAAAGCTTTTGACATAGCAGAATCAGTTAAAGTTACTTACACACAAATTGGATAGTATAGGACCGACTCGTCTGCCAGGATGGGGTCTAAATACGCATCATATTTCTCGGTTAGAAACCCTTCGCGATATGGCATCGAATAGAGCTCAATAGCGATCTTGCTGCAGATATCTAGTAGAATCATCTTAGAATCTTCCTTTTCTTATTAGGGCCAAGTTAGCTGCGAGGTTTGGTTTTTTTATGACGTGATACAGTGAATGCCGGAAGGAAGCTGTATTGCTGATGTTGCCTGGCTCTAATGCTAATTTGGCCTTAATGGTGTTGTGTAGAGGCTTAGTTTGTCTCACTGGTTATCTTAATAAATGTATTCATAGTAACTAGGTTCTCTCACTCTCTCTCGTAAGTCTCACTAAGGTATCTAAACTATTATCTGGTCGTTACATATATATTTTTTCGCTTCTTATGGTTATATAGCAGTGAAACAGTCATTTTTGGCTTTTGTATGGCTGTGCATGATGGTGATGATGAGTCGTCGAAAAACAAAAACATAGCCAGTCGCACGCATTGACGCGTTTCGACCTTCTATGATCGCCATCAGAGTACGACGGTAAACTGACTAGCGAGGATCAAACCGCATTGCATATATGTGGAAAGCAAAATTAGATATGCTGCTCTTACCGCTTGTAGTCTAATATAAATTGTACTTGACTGGAAATTTCGACTGAACAATTTCTATGCAGTCAGGAACATTAACCTTCTGTAGTGATCGCGACACGTATATAAGTAGTAAAAAGTCATTGATTTCGCAGGTGTTGATAAATATGCTCTAAATTAAATTTGATAATCTGAAACAACTGTTAATTCCGCTAAATCTATCCAGCCGTACAACTGAAAAATTAGCGTCTGTCACGTACTGACGCATTCCGATCTAGAGCACGATGCCATTCGGACTAACTAGAAGCAGAACGCAAAATTTACCGTCTTTAAAATAAACGGGAGATTAATTCATATTAATGGAAAGAATAACCAATTAATTGTGAGACGTTTATTTCAAGTAGCAATGGACAAATACTTTAATGCAATTAAACAATCATTGATTGATTAACGGTAGTCTTTCATTTTAGTGCAACTGTTTAAATACATTAGGATTGGCATTTGTATCTAGCTTACCAACTTAATTTAAATAACTTCTAAAAGCGTTAGAAATGATGTTGTTACAATTTTTAGTAAAAATTTGCGCTAGTGACTAAGGTAATCTTTTAAAACTATTTTCATGCAGATTTCAGGCTAACTGATTACATTTTCGGTCAAAGTATTGTCTATCCAGACTTTGTTTCACACTGGTTAAATGAGATAATTAAATGCACCAGTTGTTCTGTTGAATTTCTTTTGGCATACACCATTGGAATAACTGGCAATTAACGGAGTTATAATTCCCAAAAATTTATTATTTACAGTCAAATAGGACAAGGGATAGTGCTTGCTGTTTCTATCAGGTTTATATATATATATATATATATATATATATTATATATATATATATATATTTATATATATATATATATATATATATATATATTGATATATATATATATATCTGAGTATGCCATTCCGTTACATTGTCCGGTTTGACTGTCATGTTGATTATGCCTTCCGCATAGTGTGTGTACGTGTTTATGTCACTAATTTATGGTCGTTTTCAAAGCAGTCACTACGTGGAGCAGAGAACAGACACTAAACGTGTCAGGCATGTAGGAATTTCATGTGGAGAATTTTATTGTGAGACATGCAGAGCTGGTAAATGAAGTGTTCAATTGTGCGAAATGACAAGTATAATGAGAAATAAATGTAAAGACAAGAATAGAACGATAATGAACGAGAGAGAGAGAGAGGTAGTCGGATATAAATTAAGGTGAATATACACTGAAAGAGATACAACAGACTGGATATGCAATTTAATAGGCAGACGGGTAGAACATTGAAGCAAGGCATGGATAATCGTTTGACTTTTATTAATATGGTAACTATATACACGAGTGTGTTGAATAATGACCTTTAAATATTTTATACCGCTAATCATTGCTTTTATTATTATTATTATTATTATTATTATTATTATTATTATTATTATTATTATTATTATTATTAATAATATTATTATTATTATTATTAATATTATTATTATTATTATCTTTGAATTATTATTATTATTATTTTGTTTTGAATTATTAAAATTTATACCATTAGTTAGATAAGGCGTAGCAGTAGTAATTTTAATATTATTGCAATATTAATTTAATATATTTTGGTCAATAATGTTGTTGTAGTTCTCAGGTATTCACACTGATCTTTTAACATGAAGAACGTATTGTTTTGATAATCGATACAAATTACTGGATGCATAAATAATGTCATTGTGTCAACCTAATCGTTGCCATGTGTTGTTAGCGGCTTGTTCCAACGATGTCATTTAGTCCATCAATAAGACTATCTAAACATCATGTTTTTTAACGTTGGTATCGCCAGTGATAGTTACCCTTTTATACTATATATATATATATATATATATATATATATATATATATATATATATATATATATATAAAATCGATAATCCATGAGCTACTGAAACTGAAGGATATAAAGATTGAGGACATGAGATAAACAACAGTTCAGCTTTAGCTTTACAATTGCACAACAACTGAACAACCGTCAGTGGCACGTACCACCGTTTTTCGACCTTTCATTTTCATCAGAACGCAACGGCATTCTAACCACAGATTCAAATCAGAATGGATGTGTCAGGATCAATGCGTCAGGACATACGACTGACGGAAACTTAGCCGTTTTGCAATTGGCTAACTTAAATAGGATTGATAATGTTATAAGGTATGAAAATTTTGTTAATAATATTTTGTCTGCATTTGCTCAATAATTGTTTGATTAATAGACTACGAAGTTATACGTGTAAAGGTTGTTTACTTTATTAGTCTTGTGGTTTTCTACAAATCTATACATACACAGCAAATGCACACATCAACATTAAGGAACTGATGTTTTAATTTCGAATGCATATAATATTCAGTGTTATGTGTGGGCTGTAATGAACACTTGATAACCAATCCTAAGTGGTGTATAGAACTTTTCCTAATTAGATAAGTCCGTCTATGCTTCGGCTACAGCAGTAGATTTATCATTGCGTCTTTTCTGTAAATCAAATTTGCGAGCTAAAAGTATACACCAATCCCATTGTAGTTATTCGGTCATTGAACAACAGTATAACTATCGTCATTCAACATGGACGGACGCGTTTCGACTTTGCATGATCATCATCAGAGTACGACGGCAAACTGACTAGTGAGGATCATATCGCAATGTATATATGTTGACAACAAAATTAGATATGCGGCTCTCACCTCTAGTAGTCTAGCAAACATTGTACTTCGGTTAAATACTGTTTGTTGCGAAGAGCTAATATATATGCAAGTATGTATTAGGTGTTGCAAACCTAGTAACAAATTAGTTCCGTTGTGACTAGAAGGATAAACCAAAGGCTGCATGAACAGAAAGTATAATCTCATGCACATTCGTTTCGTGCTCCTACTGATGAGTCGCCAGTAAGCACGAAACGAATGTGCATGAGATTATAATTGTACTGCGGTTGTTTATCTTTCTATTTCTGCCAACCAATCGTTCTGCAACAAAATTTTGCACCTCCAAAACGGCTATTGAATAAAGAAATTAGAATACTTTTGGTTTACTTCATAAAATCTAAGTTATAAAATGAGCCTGCATATCATGCTATTTTTAGGAGGTTAATAATCATATATATATATATATATATATATATATATATATATATATATATATATATATATATATATATATATATATAGGGAGATACGGAGTCGGTAAAAGATACCAACACTAAGGCTGTTGTGTAAGTACCGGATACCAACATTATGGCACCAAAAAGGTGCGTGGTAACACTATGGTTGCCGAGTCGGTACATGATACCAACACGATTAATTTCAATGTATGCTAAAGTTCACCAGTTTACGTTCAAATCAGATACGATGTCTGGACTGTACGTGATGAGGTCCGAATAAGTACGAAGCCGGTCTACTCGAGGAATTTCCTTTTCAACACTATACAATGCTAAATTTATTCTGACAAATGTGTGTACATAATGGGTCAGGTGGTTATATTATGATCGCAACCTAGATTAAAAGTAACTGTTACTATCGCCCGCGCAACCAATGTTCGTGTACACAGATACGAACTTCTATTACTTATTTGGCTGAGTATTAAGGATGTTGCATTCAACATCCTACGCTATGCGTAATTCTCTTTCGTTTTTTCTATGAAGAATACGGAAATCCGCTCGAATTGAATTGCCATATTCCTAAATGTGTTCAACTATTGCTTCATTACTTTTGCGTCATCGTTTATGCTCAGTAATTGCTTAAACAAACGTTTCGGGGCGCCCGGCATCTAATAAAGTGATTTTGGCACCTTTATTTAGAAGGTCAGTAGTATCGTGAGCATAATTGTTTGCCATTTAAATTTGTACTGGTTGCAGGATTGATTTTCGCTCTCACTCTAATTTGTGCTGTGGAGTGTTGATAATTGACGCTATTGCTCTAAATGACGGCAAGTTACTCCTTCCAACTACTGTGTGCGGAGTGTATGGATTTGATGGAATAACAAGTGTTAGGCAATAGTTGTAAATCTCAATGTGTTGGTAAACTTTAGCATACATTGAAATCAATTGTATTTATACCATGTACCTTTTCGATATCGTAATGTTGGTATCGGGTACTGACAAAATAGCCGAAAAGAGGGATCCTTTATAGACTTGGTATATATATTATATTTAATGAGTTAGCTTTGAATTTGCATTTTCGAAGACTTTATATGAAGTTAGCTTCAGTGCTGCAGGTTTACACCTTCGTATAGGAGATTGTACCGTCCTGTTTTTCCACATTCCTCACCCAAATATATAGTGGGTAAAGGACGTAATACCGGCTCCTACTGATAAGTCGCCAGTAAGCACGAAACGAATGTGCATGAGATTATACTTACCGTTCATGCTGTCTTTGGTTTATCCTTCCTCTTTTATTTGAAATCATTTATTGGCACCATGTACCGACTCGGCAACCATAGTGTTAGTACTATGTATCTTCACGGTACCATAATGTTGGTAGCAGGTACTGACACAATAGGCTTAGTGTTGTTACTCTTTACAGACTCTGTATATATATATATATATATATATATATATATATATATATATATATATAATATAGTGAGCTAGCTTTGAAGTCGCATTGTCGTAGACTTTATATGATGTTAGCTTCACTACTGCAGGTTTACACATTCGTCTAGGAGATTGTACCGTCCTATTATTCCCACATTCCTCACCCAAATATATAGTGGTTAAAGGGCGTAATACCGGCTCCTACTGATGAGTCGCCAGTAAGCATGAAACGAATGTGCATGAGATTATACTTTCCGTTCATGCTGTCTTTGGTTTATCCTTGTGGTTATATTTGAACCAATATGTTACTTGATGCGCTACACCTAATACACAGTTACAATTACTTTGTGCACCTTCGGCATGCCGTACATTATTGCTGCGCGTGTGCCATCTGGTTTTACTGGTTTGAGACTACGCTTGATGTTATCGATTTTATCGTTTGATATTCTGTTCATCATTAGGAACATGGTTCAGTTTTTTTATATAATTAATCGTGTTCATAATAATGGTACATATTTCACTAAAATCGAAGGAGTGGCGATTGACAATCTAGAAACAAAATTTCAACCTCTAAATGAGGATAACGGAACAAGCATCACGCCCTTTAATCACTATATATTTGGGTGAGGAATGTGGGATAATAGGACGGTACAATCTCCTAGACGAATGTGTAAACTTGCAGTAGTGAAGCTAACATCATATAAAGTATCGACAATGCGACTTCAACGCTAACTCTCTCTATATAATATATACCGAGTCTGTAAAGGATACTAACACTATGGCTATTGTGTCAGTAATCGATATTAACATTATAGTACCGAAAAGGTACATGGTACTTATATGATGGATATCAATGTATGATATAGTTCACCGAAATTGAAACTTACAGCTATTTCTGAACACCTGTTAATCTAGTAAATCTATACATTATGGCCTTGATCGAAATCAGTTATCACATTTCGCGGTAAGTTTGACGTCATTCAATTCAATATATGACAATTAAATACAGTTTGTTGCGGAGACCTAATATATATGCAAGCATGTATTAGGTGTTGCGAATCTAGTAACAAATTAGTTCAGTTGTGGCCAGAAGGTTAAACCAAAGACAGCATGAACGGTATGTATAATTTAATGCACATTCGTTTCGTGCTAACTGGCAAACGAATGTCAGTTTAAACTTAAAATTGTATTCTGTAGAAAAGAAAATTCATCCAGTAGACCGGTTTCGTCCTTACTGGGACCTCAACACGTTCTGTCCAGAATTTTCCGCGGACAAGGCTCGAACTTGGGCACGTCTACTTCAGAATCTGTTGCTCTAATCTTTGAGGCATCCGTGATGAGTTCCCAATAAGAGAGTAACCGGTCTACTGAATGAATTGCTTTTTAAACATTATACAATTCTTAGTTTATACATACAATTGTATGTAAGTAATGGGCCAAATGTTTCTATGAAGATCGCAACCTTGATTTAATATATTGATTTTACAGCCCGCGCAACTAATGATCATTTAAATAACCAGTCAGAAGTATGAATCAAATGGTTAAAGTAGATGCCACACTTTCATTATAAGTTTATTTCAAAGACGTGATGAATTATGGATCGATGAAGGCTACGGAAAAAGTTATTTGAAATATTTCTAATAAACTATGAACTGGAAACAATCCTGTGCTAGTCACCACACAGATCAGGTAGTTTTGAAAGAAAAAGTTTCGAGATTTTTTATTCATTTGAAAACATTGTTTATAAAAGTCAAACTTCAAATCAGTTAGATTTGTAGATTTTCTTCATAGCAAGACACTAAAAAGAGTTATGCATAACGGAGGCTGTTGTATGCTATCTCCTTAATCCTTAGTTTAGTAAACGAACGAAGTTCGTACTGGATTGTAATAAAACTTGTGAATCTTTTATGCGTGTGTGTGTTCACATGTTATCGTCATTTGGAAGAGGCCTGTTATCCAAAACTTTTGCTTTACCAATTATTTTATAATCTAGGCTTCAAGTTTAGATGTATTCATAAACTGCCGTCTCTATTTATGTCGAAGTTTTGGTCATAAACTTCGCTTGACGTCACCGGGAACATATTCAGCATTTTCGCTAAATAAATGCTATGATGAGCAAGTTGAATGACCCCATTGAACAATCTTATTTTTACAAAAATGCCAGCTAAATATGAGTATTCTGTAAATAGCCACTTGGTTTTGTATATCAATTAAAAATATATGACCGGAAAGCAACAGGATACAAGTACAAATGTTATACAGTTTATTATGATGATGATATTAATGCTAATAGTGATGATGATAAGTAAAATACTACTAATACTAATAATAATAAAAATAATGCAGCTGCCGCTGATGATAACAATACTAATAACAATGAGAATATTAGTGTTAATGATGATGATGGTGGTGGTTGTGGTGATGTCGATTATGATGGCAATGATGATATTGATGATGATGATGATGATGATGATGATGATGATGATGATAATTTCGCTGATAATAATGATGTTCATGATGATAATGATGGTTTCATTATGATGTTAATGATAATTATGATGATGATTGGGGTGGTGGTGATGCTGTTGTCGATGATGATGATGATGAATATTTGCATACTTATTGTGAAAAACTGACTGTGAATGCTTTCAAACGATTTAAGACCGAATTTTTAAAAAAGAATTCAACATTAGTAAGGATAGTAAAATACTAAAAATACATTTCTTGCAAATAGAGACAGTTATATTCAGTTTTCCGAGTCTATCGCGCGTGTTGTAGACATGTATTTGCTAATTAATTTACTAATAAAATTGTAATGCGATGGATTATGTGGCTGGGTGCATTTTCAGGCAACCTTCACCTGAGTCATACATAATGCTGTTGGTCTTCCCAGTAATTAAAAACGTTATTGTGAACTTCTAAGAGGTTATTGGTAGCTACAATGCCTTTCAAAGTCCTTCTGTGACTGCGCTCATGTGACTACTATCGGCGGTCAAACGCAGAATTGACCACGCTCTGACTATGTTAGTGCGTCTGCTTACATTATGTGGCTGCAGTTTTTTGTTTGCCCACACTGTCTGACAACACTCCGACATTCGACTGGTAAAGGCTGTAACTACCTGATCTGCGTTTTGACTAACGCAGCTTTCATTGTTCCAGTAATTTTCTTTCATCAATATATTTCGGCCTTGCTTACCGTAGGCCTTCATCAGTTGCATTTCACGAAACAAATGAAGCTTCATTTGTTTCGTGAAATGCAACTGATGAAGGCCTACGGTAAGCAAGGCCGAAATATATTGATGAAAGAAAATTACTGGAACAATGAAAGCTGCGTTAGTCAAAACGCAGATCAGGTAATTACAATTATTCCAGGTGCGCATCAAGGCAACTCCTTCAAGGCTGTAACTATTCTTTATATCAAGTTTGCGAGCTTGAATTAAGCACCAATCCCATTATATTTAACCAGTCGTTGAACAACAGGCGGAAATGTCGATCCATACGGTTTACGTATATTTATTTTATAAATGTCTGTTTAGATTAGAGTATAAATTTATACGTCTTTAGGTTTACGCGTATATATATATATATATATATATATATATATATATATATATATATATATGTGTGTGTGTGTGTGTGTGAGGGGGGAGGTAATTTCTGGTATACATGTGAGTACAAGAGAATAGTTATTAAGGCCGGATATTGGGGAAGACCGCAAAAGTAATTTAGGAAGTAAAATAAATATAAGTAGATCTGTCTTGAATGAGGATATCACACTTGCCACAAGTTGTTTCTTTTGTGAGTATGGTGTCAACCCTGAAGATGAGACTGGAAATGAAGTCACAGAAATTCTGAAAAAATCGACAAATCTTAATTCAAAAACATTTCCGGACAAGCAGTGAAAGGACGGCTTCAGAGTCACGGGACCAGAGAGAACCCATCAATCAATTAAAAAAACAAACTTTGCACCTGGAAATATAAAGGAATCAAGATTTTACCGACCTACGAGTGCTATCAGTTGTCCCGTAACCGTCAATTGTGGTATCAGCATAACCAATAAATTTGTTAATAGGTGCGAAACACCTAATACTCTATTGTATTTAAAATAGCTCTCCAAAACAAACAATATCTAATCCATCACGTCGATAGTAAGATTCAGTTTCCAGTTATTGAAGTTAGATAAACTATTTAGATAGAACAGATTGAATATAAGAACACATTTTAGTCAATTATCGAGACTCACCTGAATAAATGAAACATACTGTGTACACAAACTAAATGTGTCTAGTAATGAGTGTTCCCAGTCACTTACTATGGAAATATTTCGCATAACCGTTGATTTCGGACTGATCCTCGTTTTGCAGTTTGCTCTCTTGCTTTGAGATTGACCATTTGAGGTTCGAAACGCGTCATTATATGTTGTTCGACGACTGGTTAAATATAGTGGGTCTGGTGTTTATTACAAGCTCACTAACTTGATTTAACGAATTGTCACTACCACCCGCGCAACCAATGATTTTTTAAATTGTATTACTTTAATATATGTGGCTAGAGCTGCGACATGTTAATGTTCGTGACTGCATAGAGATTGTGTAGCTAACATTTACAGTAAAGTACAATGGATGCGAGACTACTAGAGGTGAGAGCCACGTGTCTAATTTTGCTTCCCTTATCTACGCATTGCAGTTTGATCCTAGCTAGTTAGATTGCTGCCGTACTCTAATGATAACAATGAAAGGTTGAAATGCGCCAGCACGTGTGACCGACGTTAGTTTTGCTATGTTGTTCGACGACCGGTGCCTACTTCAAGATCGCAAACTAGTTTTAAAGAATTGATTTAAATATATGTTTTTCTGTTGTCACAGGATAGTACAATCAAATGATATAACTTGATCGCTCCATTCATTTTCGTGATGTTCCTTATCATAAATAATTTATTTCGGTAAAGTTTATGCTCCAGTTTTCGTTTAATATTTTTCCTATTATCGTTTGGTAAAACGAAATTTTCAAATTATAAAAAGGAACGCTTAATCGTTTAGTGCCTATACTGAACACTGATAAATACTTTGAATATTGAAGTGTAACTTTATTAGACAGCTTTAATGATAAAATTACTCATTTCTGTACAAAGTATTTGTTTTTTTCGACTGAACGCACAGGTTTCTGCAGGTGCGCTTGAGATTGCTTAAATGCATGTGAAGATAAAAAATAAGCACTCATCCCTATCAACACCCAAATTTTAGGCAGTTGTTTGTCAGGAATGTTGGAGTAACACTTGGTTGATACTGGATGAATGTTAATGTTACTGTTTTTGTATGCTTTGAGTCAACACATTGACATAATTTTGCTGTGCCATTAGACACTAATAGGATTACTTTGCTGTTCGTTAGTTGAAGTACATCAAAGGACTTTAAAAATGTTCATAATTTATTATGAAAATAGATTGTTGAAAGAACAATTATGTGTAATAAATGATACCATTAGCGCCTGTCTCAAATAAGTGTATACGTCAAATTTGACCTAATCTTTTTACTCATTATTGTACACGGCTTATTGCGTGCGGTTTAAACATTTTATATTCTGAATTGGAATATATGCCTATATTTCGAACATTATTTTAATACAAATCTATCTTACTGATTGTTTTACTGTAAATTCGTTGGTATATATATATATATTTTTGTATATCTGCATACTTACACACTAATATACATTTGTTGGAACGTATGTTCTAACAAGAATAAGTTCATACAGGCATACATAAACAATTTCCTACGAATACACTTACACAAATATTGATATCCTACATATGTACATGAATGCATAAATGTCTTTAAATATACGCTAACTATCATGCGTGCATGCATCCAGATGTACATAAATTCATAAATGCATTCACAGATTATATATATATATATATATATATATATATATATATATATATATATATATCGTTTCTATTTTCACCATTTTTTAAAATGTAAGAACAAAACAACGTACTCCATGGAATAACATTTATTAATAAATCTTATTTCTACCAGTATCTACAGCCATTGTTCTGGATTCGTTAGTATATTCGTTCATCCAATCCCACTGTACATTTGTCGTAACCAATCTCCTCTTCGTTATGCTAGCCTTTGTTTTGGCAATTTAGACCACTACTTTTGCGCAATTTAGACCACTCCTTTTGCGTAACGTCATTTGGTGTGTCATCGCTTTCATTGTAATTGCGTCCGTAATTGATGTATGTGTCGTATTTTGCGAAGCGTTGGCTATTTTTAAAGGCATGTCAGTTATGTCTTTCTTTAAATCAAGTTTGCGAGCTTGAAGTAAACACCAATCCCATTGTATTTAACCAGTCGTCGAACAACATAACAAAACTACCGCCAGCCGCAACGCACTGACGCGTTTCGACCTTCCTTGATCATCATCAGAGTACGACGGCAAACTGACTATCGAGGATCAAACCGCATTGAATATATATGGAAATCAAATTTAGATATGCGGCTCTCACCTCTAGCAGTCTCGCATACATTGAACTTGACTGGAAATGTCGGCTGCACAATTTCTATGCAGACACGAACATTAACTGTTTGTAGCTTTCGCCACATATACATATATAGGCAATACAATTTAACAATAATTGTTTGCGCGGGTGGTGGTAACAATTCAAGGAAGGTCGAAACGCGTCAGTGCGTTGCGGCTGGCGGTAGTTTTGTTATGTTGTTCGACGACTGGTTAAATAAAATGGGATTGGTGTTTACTTAAAGCTCGCAAACTTTATTTAAAGAATTGTTACCACCACCGGCGCAAACAATTATTGTCAATTTAATTTCTTTTTAAATTATTTTTTGCACGTTTAAGCAGGGCTTCAGCTTATTAATTGCAATAGCTTCAAAAGCCAGAAGCATTTTCTGTTTTTGCCTTGTAGAGAACTGAAAAATTGTTACTACTAACAGCATGACCTGTGAGTAGTACATGCTCGCAAATTGCTGATTTTTGTGCAGGAGCTGCACCTCTCTTTAATAGTTTTTGAGGGAGATGCTGATTTATTCTAGTTTCGAGCCTCTTTTTTGATCTGCCGATGTACTGAGCGTTGCAGGTACATTGAAATTTGTATACAGAAAAAGGTGTTGACGTCACAGAGAGCTATCTTTTTCATTCGTGCGCATCAGTTTTGTTGTGTTGAACACCACTCTCACCTGTATTGATGGAAACTGTGCTTTAGTCGCTCGAATTACTTTTCGTTTGAAGATTTCAGCTGGAAGATCACCTCCAAAGGGAACACTAAGCGTTACTTTCTGGGGTGTTTTGATTTCCTCCAAATTGGATTCGATTTTCTTGCGTTGGCAAAAGATCTATTCGATGAACCAGTTCGGATAGCTATTATTTCTCAATGTTTGCGAAGCAAATTTAGCTCTAATTCAATGTTGTTCGGTGAACAAATCCTGCGTATTCGTGTTGCCAAATTTATTTTCAGGCTCCTTCAGTACGCCCTTGGCTGATTACTGAAATAATGGATATTCTGTCCAGTCCATCTTGAATTCTTCTTGGTACCTTCTCCATATCTCGTTATTTCTACGTCTAGAACGGATAAATATCAGTCTTGTTCTTGTTCTATTGTAAATTTGATAGCTTGGCCTACCTTCTTCATCCTTATCAATGACCATGAAAACATCGTCAACGTAACGTACGTAAGAACGAGCTCCATTGATAAACGGTTCTAATCCGTTTGTTTCTAAATGATACATGTAAATGTCGGTAAATACTGGCCCAAGAGGACCACATATAGCAATGCCGTCAATTTGTCTGTAAAAGACTCCTTGAAATACGAGTAATACATTGGATGTACATAATTAAAGTAGTTCACTTCTGTGGTCCACATCTACCAGTGTTTCCGCTCCCGATGGTCGCATATATTCACATAGGATATTTATAGTTTTATTTATTGGAATGCTAGTAAAGAGAGACTTTATATCGAGCGACAACATATGCCTCTCTTTTAAATTCAAGTCGCGACTTATTTTCCACAAATTGAAAGCTATCCTGTACAACGTGCTCCATTCTTACTTTCATGATAGGTTTTATAATCGGGCATAAAAATTTTGCTGTCCCGTGCTGTGGAGAATTAACCATAGAAAAAATGGTTCTAAAAGGCGGTTATATTTTGAACATTGGTCAATCTATATAACATCGGTTGCGTTATATCTTCGTACTTTGAATGTTTGCATTCCGTAATAAAAGCATTTTTGTGCTATATGTTGATTTTTTGTTTAGCTTCGCGATTCAAAATAATTCGGTGTAGAATCTTAGTTGTAGAAATTTTTAATTTTGCCGTAGTGTCGCATTTTACCTCTTCGCGTTTAAATTTGTATTTTTCGTTCAGAATTTGTAACATAGCCTAACTATTGTCCGTAGAGTTAATTAACACTACGTCTGTCCCATTGTCTAGTTTCGTGAGTCAGATTTGTTCGTTTCGTTGTAGCCCATTTAGTTCCTCTAGATTTCTTTTGGTGACCAGTTTATTGACTTTGAATGCGCACATATATTAGCCATATGCACTTTGGAGGTTCGATTTAAAGAACGAGATTTTGTAGCTTTTCGTTGATTTGTGTTTTGTAGAATCTTAAAAAAAGCATTCCGTTGATGACTGCATATGCATTTATTCACGTTCGTTTATTCTAGTTTTAGGATATTTACCCTTCCTAGATGTAGGAATAACGAGAGATGAAGAAGGTACTCTCTCAATGCCAGTTCACAAGAAATCAAGCTGGACTGGACAATATATCCATTATATGAGTAGTGTGCCAAGGACGTACAAAAGGAACCTAATAATAAATTTGGGCACACGAATACGCAGGATTTGTTCACCGGACAACATTGAAGTAGAGCTAAATTTGCTTCGCGAAGCGTTGAGAAATAATGGCTATCCGGACTGGTTCATCGAATACAACTTGAGGCAACGCAACAAAATCGAGGCCAATTTGGAGGAAAACAAAACTCCCCAGATAGTAACGCTTAGTGTTCCCTTTGGAGGTGATCTTCCAGCGGAAATCTTCAAACGAAAAGTAATTCGAGCGACTAAAGCACAGTTTCCATCAATACAGGTGAGAGTGGTGTTCAACACAACAAAACTGATGCGCACGAATGAAAAAGATAGCCTCTCTGTGACGTCAACACCTTTGTCTGTATACAAATTTCAATGTACCTGCAACGCTCAGTACATCGGCAGATCAAAAAAGAGGCTCGAAACTAGAATAAATCAGCATCTCCCTCAAAAACTATTAAAGAGGGGTGCAGCTCCTGCACAAAAATCAGCAATTTGCGAGCATGTACTACTCACAGGTCATGCTGTTAGTAGTAACAATTTTTCAGTTCTCTACAAGGCAAAAACAGAGAAAATGCTTCTGGCTTTTGAAGCTATTGCAATTAATAAGCTGAAGCCCTGCTTAAACGTGCAGAAAATAATTCAAAAAGAAATTAAATTGGACTGGAACAAAGACATAACTGACATGCCTTTAAAAATAGCCAACGCTTCGCAAAATACGACACAAATCAATTACGGACGCAATTACAATGAAAGCGATGACACAGCAAATGACGTTACGTACTTTGATGATGATCATGGAAGGTCGAAACGCGTCAGTGCGTTGCGGCTGGCGGTAGTTTTGTTATGTTGTTCGACGACTGGTTAAATACAATGGGATTGGTGTTTACTTCAAGCTCGCAAACTTGATTTAAAGAATTGTTACCACCACCCGCGCAATCAATTATTGTTAAATTGTATTGCCTATATATGTATATGTGGCAAAAGCTGCAAACAGTTAATGTTCGTGACTGCATAGAAATTGTGCAGCCGACATTTCCAGTCAAGTTCAATGTATGCGAGACTGTTAGAGGTGAGAGCCGCATATCTAAATTTGATTTCCATATATATTCAATGCGGTTTGATCCTCGATAGTCAGTTTGCCGTCGTACTCTGATGATGATCATGGAAGGTCGAAACGCGTCAGTGCGTTGCGGCTGGCGGTAGTTTTGTTATGTTGTTCGACGACTGGTTAAATACAATGGGATTGGTGTTTACTTCAAGCTCGCAAACTTGATTTAAAGAAATTAAATTGGACTGGAACAAAGACATAACCGACATGCCTTTAAAAATAGCCAACGCTTCGCAAAATACGACACGTACATCAATTACGGACGCAATTACAATGAAAGGGATGACACACCAAATGACGCTACACAAAAGGAGTGGTCAAAATATATTATATATATATATATATAGTACGATTAAACAATGATTTATTGCGCGAGTGGTGGTAGCAATTCTTTAAATGACGTTTTTGAGCTTTAAGTAAACTTCGATTCTATTAAAAGGAAAACAATTAAACAATAATTGATTGCGCGGGTGGTGGCAACAATTCTTTAAATCAAGTTTGCAAACTTGAAATAAACAACAATGCCATTGTATTTGACCAGTCTTCGAACAGCATAGCAAAATACCGCTAGTCGCATTCATTGACGCGTTTTGATCTTCTGTGATCATCATCAGGGTACGACGGCAAACTGACCAGCAAATATCAAACCGCAATGCATATATATGGAAAGCTAAATTAGATAGAAAGAATTGTCAACACAACCCGAGCAATCAATGACTGTTTAATTCTTTTTAATTGTCTCTCTGTTCTGTTTATTTCTTTTCGTTTGGCTTTGCCAACTGAACGAATTATGAAGCAATCATTGGTTGCGCGGATGATGGAAAACAGAATTTAATTCATGAATATATAAATCGATTGTAGTCTTCCGTGTGGTTGTTAATAAGGAAAATTAACATTATGGACCTTTAATGTAGCAGATATTTTTTTGAAACTGACCTCATTAAAAATTTCGTCCAAAATTGCATTATTTTGCAAAATTTCGAAACCTTCACAAATATCAAAGAAGACATGAAATTGTTGAATAGAAAAACGGGATAGAACAATGTGAATAAACATTCATTGGCAGATACGAGATAGAGCAATTGACAGGAAAAGCTTTAGATAAAATACAGCATGTAGTAAATCAAATATATCATTCTTACATTGTTTACATTAACTAAATATTTTTGCAATTTTTATAGGAGCTAGATATTGTGGTTATTTTTGCAATATTGACCATCATCATTATCATAATTGAAACAGTAGTACATTCAGCATGTAGAATTACTGATGCTGTGCTATCGCATAACCATTTTAAAAAATAATGAACGCGGAAATGCAAACAAAAACAGCACACGGATTCAGGGAAATCAGGACCAACATTCAATACATACGTCATTCCAGGTAAACTCCTACTACTACTAATACAAAACAGCAACTACCAATACTACTTACATTACTAATACAAACACAAAAACAAAAATTAATACTACTAGTACTAATACCAATTCTACTACTACTACTTATACTACTATATTGGCCAAATACATAAAAATGAGTAAAATATGTAAGATATTATACAGGCTGGCTATGATAGCAATATTCGTTACTCAATTTAAATCACAGAAATTACTCTTTCTTCGTTTAATATGTAAAGAGAATAAATTGGTGGTGAAACAACGAGGGAATAAAATTTGTAATATTCTGTTTCGTTTGTGTGAGGCTTATTTTTGCAGTAATTTTGATGACACAGTGTGCAATACGAGCCTAAATGTGAAAGAAAAATTCTCCTATACGTTCGCCAAAACGGAACACCTTAAAATGACTGCCCACTAAGCGATTATAGCTATACATTTACGCAATTATCGATTGTTTGTATTAAGTTTGATATTTTGAAATATACACCAATCAAATTATATCTAACCAGTCGCACAACAGCAAAGCAATCGTCAGTTCTACGTTCTGACGCGTTTCGACCTTCTGCGATTATCATCAGAGTACGACGGCAAACTGACTAGCGAGAATCAAACCGCCTTTCATATATATGGAAAGCAAAATTGGATATGCTGCTCTCACCTCTTGTAGTCTTGCATACATTGTACGTGACAGGAAATTATGCAGCCGACATTTCCAGTCACATACAATGTGTGCAAGACTACTAGAGGTGAGAGCATCATATCTAATCTTGCTTTCCATATATATGCAAGGCGGGTTGATCCCCGCTAGTCAGTTTGTCGTCGTACTCTGATGATGATCATGGAAGGTCGAACGCGTCAGTGCATTGCGAATGGCGGTAGTTTTGCTATGCTGTTCGACGACTGGTTAATTACAATGGGATTGGTGTTTACTTCAAGCTCGCAAACTTGATTTAAGGGATTGTTACCACCACCCGCGCAATCAATTATAGTTTAATTATTTTATCTTTGTTGGTCTTCTTATTTTGCTCAGTTTTCTTGTCGCGTACTACGACTACTGAGCCAAAGCATTTATTTGAATTAGGGAATCAGAATAGATTTGTACTGCCTAAAGAGGGATAGGAAACAAGAACTCCTTGTTCGCATACTGTTTTGTGTATTATCAACATGACTTAACAGGTAATTGTTTAAATTTAACAAATTGGATACATTTTCTGTCTATTGACGGCCACGCTTCACACGAGAAACTAGCGTGTATACGTAGTGGCCATTATTTTTATCTTCTTTAACAGCTCAAAGCAAGCATGCTTTACTAAATATTTACTCTCAAATATTAGGCTATGCATTGGTTGAAAATGGACTCAGGGTTTCCAATTCTGATGAATAAGCTTATGCTTTATTTTTATTTTTATGTTTTAGTGTTGGGTCAGTTGGGAAAAATGGGTGTTGAGATATTGCAATCAAAGCAACGCGGTCGTTCGTCTCTTATTGATGCCGTAAAGCCGATACCGTCAGAAGGCCGACGGAGCGATACATCGCTGGAAGCGGTTGGTGTCTCGTCAGCTGCATCGGGTCTCCCATTACGTCCGGAAGAGGTAGAGGCACAGTTCACCCGGTTAAGGCAGGCCGACGTGAATAGTATCGGACTGGGAACAAAAACAAATCCTTATGACATTCGCCAGAAAGACTTAGCTCTGGAGCTGACGTGCAAATCGTCTTGTGCTTTTCCTAACGGGACTATACTATGGACATCAACGAATAGAAATGTAAGTCTTCATATTGTATCGAGGAATATTTTTTCTATCGTGTGTGTATGTGGAATTATATTCTATCAAGAAAATGGTGTTTGTTATGGTATGTATCTCGTTGGTACACTTCATTTTGTAGAATATCTGTCCGACATAAAAAGGACCACCAATAAAAAAATCAAGTTTGCGAATTCAAATGAACAACAATCCTATTTTTGACAAGGCGTGCAAAATCGCAAACCCATCGTACTGACATGTTTCGAACTTCCATTTTCATCACCAGAGTACATTCTTAAAACTGTTTATCGAGGATATGACTGAAACATATATATATATATATATATATATATATATATAATTTCACTCGTAGTAGTCTCACTTATATTGAACCTCATTTGAATTCTGGCAGCTTAGTTTACATGATTATGACTTTTTTTTTATCTGTCACCACATTTTATGCACACATGTAGAGCCGGTGATCATAGTCTTCCACACAGTGAGTTTCAGACGAGCCTACTCGAATGCGTCAGAATTAACAAACCCTCTGTACTTGATGCTGTTTGTAACTAGACTCACAGATATTCGCACACTAAGCTGTTCTTCGATAGAAAGAGTGTAGTGCAGCGTGATAAAACATCCGATATCCCGAGAAACTGTGTCTGGCCGGAAGGTGGCTGGTTTATCAAATCTACAATTCCAGCTATTTACCAGAGTTAAGATACTGTTTATTGCGGAAAACTAATATTATGGTGTTGTACACTTAGTACCAAATGGATTGCAAGTATGTATTAGGTGTTGCGGACCTAGTAACAAATTAGTTCAATTTTAACCAGAAGGATAAACCAAAGACAGTATGAGCGGTAAGTATAATCCCATGCACATTCGTTTCGTGCTTACTTGCGACTCATCATATATATAGACATATATATATATATATATATATATATATATATATATATATATATATATATATATATATGTATATTACGCGAATAAGTTGGAACAAACAGCGACTATTACCTGACGCGAAAGCTACTTCCATTTCTTCAGCCTTTCTGTTCCAAAAGTGATATTTAAATGAACATTTATATGATGAAACGAAAACTACTTGCTCGGCGGTGATAAAACTTACTTTAATCAAGGTTCCGATCTTGATATATAAACGTGACCCATTATGTACATACATTTGTCAGTATAAATTAAGCATTGTATGTTGTAGAAAAGGAATTTCATCCAGTAGACCGGTTTCCTCCTTATCGGGAACTCATCACCCACTGTACAGACATTGCGGCGGACAGAGCTCGAACCTGGGAACGTCCATTTCGAAAATTTTGACTCTAACCACTGAGCAACCTTGCTGCGCGCTGCACACAATTTTCAGTTTCATAATAAAAACAATTTTCTTGTCGAATACCTGCCAGAATTGCCACAACAAAGGCTCAAACCAAGGCGCGTTTGCCAGGAGTCTTGTATCACATTCACTGCGCCACCAAAGTCTCGTGCGACATGAAGGTTTCAATGATATGCTGGTTTGTGGTTTTTAGCCGTCTTGGCATCGCTTTTGACCTTATGTTACTGTTAGCCACCCCCATCTTATCAGAATAGAACAGATACCATGCCGGACTGGATGACGTAGTGGATTTGTTGCAACAACGAAGGAAATGCTTCTTGGTTCGATTTTCGCAACGATCTTCACACATACATATCGTCATCATCATCATCATCATCACAGTCATACATAAAAAAGCTGTTAATGATTATTTCTGCACTGACACAAAACTACGAGATAACTACTTTAATGACAAAAATAATAATTTAAAGTAAAAAATGTTAATGTAGAGGAAAGAATACAAGGTGAAGTTAAACTGCCAACTAAAATTGCAGACAGTTAATGTTCGTGACTACATAGAAATTGTGCAGCCGGCATTTCCAGTTATGCAAAATGTATACGAGACTACTAGATGTGAGAGCCGCATATCTTTGCTTGATTTCCTTATATATATATATATATATATATATATATATATATATATATATGCATTGCGATTGGATCCTCTCTAGTGATTTTTTCTGTCGTACTCTGATGATGATCATGGAAGGCTGAAACGCGTCAGTGCGTGTAACTTACAGCTGCTCTGCTATGTTGTTCGACTTTTTGAATAGAATCTTGATTTAAAGACAATAGAGTAAGAAAAAGAATAGGAAACGCTGTTCGGAATTAGTTATATACGAAACGATGAGCAAAGATCCTAAAATCAATCAACACTAGTTTCATAAACAGGACATTTATCTTTTCATGTTATACTTTTATCTTCTATGAGTTCACAACAAGTCAATTATATTAAACGAACATTGGTTGCGCGGGTGGTGATAACAATTATTATAATCAAGGTTGCGGTCTTGATATAAACTCCTGACATATGTAAGTAATTAATGGGTCAGGTGTTTATATCAAGGCCGCAACCTTGATTATAATAACTGGCATGGCTTTCAAAATATCAATCAATGAATTTAGAGGAGAATTTTCGGCGAATGTATGATTATTCTTTCATCGGAAAAGACAGTCTATTAGCCTAGGAGAGTATGTTTTTAAATGAAATGTTCTAGTTTAGGTGGGGAATCATATTTAGCTAACACAAGGAAACGAGGGAACGTATACCTCTACACAGTACAATTTACGGAATCTACATTAAAGCAAGGCGATTAGGAAATTACAGCTTCGTTGTGGTTTACATTGTATCGTTTTGTAAAAAAGAAAATATCTCACAGTTAACTCTGCCTAACGAAGAAAAGAAGGCTATGAAGATATTTCAGCTAGAATATTACAACTAGATCGCTACTGAATTAGATTCGATATAATACCGTTCTTGGTTTTCAATCAGGACCTATGCTGCGCATGTGGACACAATCTTAGTAGACAACGTCTCTATACTATCCAAGTTGATTTTAGTTGACTTTAGCTTTTTTGTCATTTCAAAATCTGTCTATTTTGTCTTTTACGCCAATCTGGCGCTGGATGAGAGAATAATACTATACTGGGGAATACAATTGTAGACACAAGTAAAAAGTGACCGAACCAGCGAAATTGATTGAGCCTTATTTGTTTGTCTACTGAGGATCACTTGTTGGCCGTACTAAAAACACATACATATTTAAGCGTTCTTTAAAAGATTGAGGTAATTGCGAAACTGGATTAATCAAAATTACCTGATCTGTGTTTTGACTAACACAGGTTGAATTCCAGTTGTTTTGTTTCTTCAACATATTTGGGCGTCTTTTGTAGGGGCTCTAACCCTATTAACTAATCAGATCCCCATGGACGCCAAGTCTGTATCAATCTTAGTGAGTCTATAGGAGTCTGATGGAACAGCTTTCTTTTCCACGCGTAATAAGTTCATACCTGAGAATGCCTGTACCATGCTATCAGTTTCCTTTAACTTAAGATAAGTCCCCATGTTAATCAAAATTGTAAAAACTTAAGTAATCACGTAATAGGTGAAGGGCTGTTTACTTTTTGCGCAACACTACAAACCGAACGTTTGGCCTGGAAGGAGATTTGACAAGAAAAAAAGAATTAATAAATTATCTATTCCTGAACAATCCCAAAATGCCCAAATGAAAACGGAAACTCGTTTCAACACTAATATATTGTAAGCATAAATGAATTATAAAATTGATAAGAGAAACAAGATAGCTACTGCAAATTAACATAGAAGGTCACGAACGTCAAGCGAACGTTTGAAAAGGCTTCTCTAGATTTCACGAATTACCTGTTAACCTCGTCGCTCACATTGTCTGAGTTGGTACAGCTACTACGACATTTAGGCCTGCCAACTATGTCCTGATTTTCACCTTTAAGTTACAGAGTAAAAGCGAGTGATAGGTGATCCCGTAGAAGTATCTTACATTTGGCGGGCTCGAGTTTCATACCAAAGGACGAACGACAATTTTTTCATGGTGGCCTAGGCAGAATCTCGGCTGATGAATAATAGCACAATATCGTCCGCATACTCAAAATTGAAATTCACGGATGCAGCTTCACTAATTATAAACGATTAATACGTGGCCTAGTTAAGTCCACCATTGTTCCAGGGTTGGAGGGCACCATGTGATGCAATATTCCGTGCAGCTATCTGACAGCCGTTCAGCATTATAATTTCGCATTGAATTTAAAGTGTGTCTGCCACCTACATGAGGTTCTGCGTCATTTATGCGTACAACTGGAACATTAATGGCACTCATAGCCAAGTCTTTATCTGAATTTCTCCCTTTAACTAATAGAGAACACAGGCCGCGGTAAAAAGCGTCCTCGATGTCGTCTGTAATACATTCGTTTGGAGAAAATGCAGATGCATTGAAAGACAACGCCCATTAAGGTTTGTTTCATTGTATTTAGTTGTAGACCTTAAGTGTGTCGCTAAAAGTTAATACTTTACAAAGGTCAACACGTGAACTAAAGGCAGTACCGACTCGCTGTTGTCCAGCTTCAGAAAATTTCGTGATACCGATGTTGAAAAGCAGTAACGTATAACAATGAATGATGCATCATGTTCTGCCAAACATTCCGTTAATATTCTCATGTCGTAATTTTTTCCGGTGTACTTCCATGGAATGAGCTATTTTCTGGTCTGCCAGATCCTTCATATGGAACGAATTTTTGCGAATATAAAGAGTGAGGTGGCAGAAACCATGGATGGAAATGGGCTGACCAGTGGCTGTTGCGGGCAATATACCTAACGGCAATTCAGCGTCAGTAACCTTAGATAACTGATACCGCTGCGCCAGTGTCTAGGAGAAATTCAACTCCGGATGTGAAATCTCTAGGATGTATTTGTGAGATTGGATTTTTCACTGAGGTGAATAAACGGACTGACCATTCTATTTCCGCGGTGCTATCTGCTTCATTAGTGTATTACATGCTTCTCCTAGTTGTATGGAGGCATATTGGTGGCTTTATCATTTTTGTGTCGTTCGACAATCAATAATTTTTATATGTGTGGCGCGCGTGTTCTTCCACTATCCGTGCTGAGTCTTTGTCGTATTAGCGCATTTGCAGTCTCACATCGTGGTTTGTAGTTATCAAATGGAACTGAAATTAACCAGGAAGCTGTTTGTAACTGTTCGCAATTTTTTAAAAGCTGAGAAGAATTGTTGGCGTTTATAGTATCAATTCCCTTGAGCGCTTGTATTGTCCGACTGAGACGATTCGTAAACTTGTTCGGATGGTATGATTGGATCTTAATCTCGTTAGCTTGTTATGGCCCTACAACTAACTCTTATTTGGTCTTCGTTAAGTTTTTGACGCTTCTATCTGCCGAAGCTATCACCTGTTGAGCAGCAAATGGGTGACATTACCTTTATTTTTGTCTCACTGATATTTGGTTCTAATTCGCACCGGGCTAAACCTCAGCTTATAACAAGCCTTTGGTTTAGGTATTAAGTGAATTGCTCAAAAGAATGATTTAATTTGTAAAAGAGAACTCTAGCTTCATTATCGGAAATTATTGTCTTATACCAATGTCTCTGTAGCAGTTTTTGTTTCCTTTTCACCTTAGTTTTGTATGTCTAGCTGTGTGTAATTTAACAAATAATTTGCTGAGCTTCTGTAGGAAAGAGTAACGGTCTAACTTTTCTTGCAACCCAAATATTGAGTTTGAAAGTTTCCTGACAGAATGTAGCTCGGGATAGATTTTTCCCTTTACCCCCGAAGGAAGTTTTCCGAGACCATATATGACTTCGGCCAGCTGCATATTTACATAGTTATGTACTGTTTGATGCGGAGAGCTAATATATATGCAAATATGTATTGATTATTGCGAACTTCCAAACCAATGCCAACATAAACGAATATCATGCACAAATGCGTCCCGTGCTTACTGGCGACTCATCAGTAGGAACCGGTATTACGCTCTATACAAACTATAAATTCGGATGAGGAATGTTGGACAATTGGACGGTATAACCAGTTGTACCGTATACACTTAAGTGCAATGTATGCGAGACTACTAGAGGTGAATTTCCTTTTGTAGGCATGGTGGTTTTATCTTTACTAGTCAGCTTGCCGCAGAGCCCTGGTGATTATCATAGATTGTCGCGAGTGACGCTAGTTTGACTATTATGTTCGTGTTGTTAAGTGAAATGAGATTGTTAAATGAGCATTGGCTGCGCTGGCGGTGATAAAAATTACTATAATCAAGGTTGCGGTCTTGATCTAAACATCTGACCCTTTTTGACATACATTTGTCAGTATTAGCTAAGAATTGTATGGTGTAGAAAGGCGATTTATCCAGTAGACTGGTTTCGTCCTTATTAAGAACTTTATATTTTTCCAAAAACTTGCCGCGGACAGAGCTCGCACCTGTGTACATCTGCCTCGGAGTCTGTTGCTCTAACCACTGAGCCACCTTGCCTCACGCTACACACACAAATTTCAGTTATATACTAACTAATGTTATTTTGGATATCATATTTATGTGGAGCCTACAGTACGTGAAAAAATTCCCGTTAAAGCCGAAACCGGTCTACTGGATGAACTGACTTTTCTACATTGCACAATGCTTAGTTTGTTCCGGTTTGAGTTTCACACCAGGAACGAGCGACCTTGTGTACCTACACAGCCAAAACACAACTGTGCATTACTTGGTTATGCTGTGTAGCAATCGCATCTAATATTAATTTAAAAAATGTGTACCTATATTTTATTTCTTAAAAGAATGGTTTGGCATCCAATTATTTTTTCTGATATTCTGAATATGTTCTCTAGAATTTTAGGCAGAATAAATATTTTACTATATTCGCACTGTCTTGCCCTTTGTACAGAACACTTTTATTTTATTTTGGCAATCTTTTTACCGCACGCAAAAATGATTTGTTATTTCCAAAATCCACCCCTTTTTTCTACACATTCTTTTTATGTATAAAATTAGTCAGTCTTTAAACTCGCTGAGGTTTATGAAGAAAATCCTATTAATTTGGGAAAAGAATGTCAAACATGCAAAACAATTCTTCTGTTTTATTTGCAGTTGTGAAACAAACCATTTACCTTTGAAGTAAACTGCACGAATTTTAGGGCCATTAAATGACAAAGGAGTTCCATGGAGCGTGAATCCAGGGTAAATGTATTCTGTCTTTTTATTGGTCACGCGACAGCAAATTAAGATTTATCCTTTCTAATATAAAATATAACTTTAGGAAATGAAATTTGTATCTATCTTATTTAGATCATGTTTGCAAGTTTTTTATGTACAAGAATCCAGTTGTATCAAACCAGTCGCAAAATAGAAAAACTACCGTCATTTAAACTTAATGACACGTTTTGACATTTCAAGCTGAACACAAGAGCAAGACGACAATCTGACTAGCGAGGATCAAACTGCAATGTATATATCAGGCTAGTAAAGTGAGATATTCGGCTCTCATCTAAAGTAGTATCGCATACATTGTATTTGACTTGAATTTTTATCACCATTCACGGCTGGCGGTAGTTTTGTTATGTTGTTCAACGACTGGTTAAATACAATGGGATTGGTGTTTACTTCAAGCTCGCAAACTTGATTTAGAGAATTGTTATCACCAACCGCGCAAGCAATTATTGTTAAATCAATGGTTGTTTGTTTTTATGGCTTATAAATATGTTGTGAAAGCTGTTCTTGACTGTTAGTTTACTGCGGCTGACTCCTTTTGGAGGATAAGCCGGCTCCATATTCATGGAGTTTCTTGGGAATTTGGTACAAGTGGTGTCCCCTCACCACTCGGCTTTTTGATCGAGGACGCACCTCTAGCCTTTGCACATCCAAGCGCAGTCTGCAAGGCAGCAGTAAGTTGCATGGTTGCCGGTGGCTGTTGAGAGCTCATTCGCCATTCGGAAGTACGTGGTACTGTCCAGGAGTCCATGTAATCCTGTGGCTGTTGAACCCTTTTGTGGCGGGGAACACACACCGAGTCATGGTGCCGTCGTCGGGCTCATGTGGTATTTCATAGGAGATCCGATTGCCGGTCGGAAATCCACCACGCCCTGGTATATAAGGAAGCTAAGTTAGCAAATTTAACCAATAGATCAGTTTCATCCTTGTTAGAAACTCGTAAAGTACTGCTCCTAATTTTGCCACAGCCAATACTGCTTTGTTATTGTATAGCTGTTATTTCCATCCAGGTGTAATGTATACGTTATTACTGGAGATGAGAGCCATATATCTTATTTTGCTTTCCTTATATATGCATTGTGACTTTGTCTTCGCTAGTCAGTTTGCTGTCGTGCTCTGATGATGATCATAAGGGTCGAAACACGCCGGTACGTGTGATTGACGATAGTTTTTCTGTGTTGTGCAACTGGTTAAATACAATGGGATTGGTGCTTATTTCAATCTCGCAAACTTGATTTAAAGAATTATTATCACCAACCACGCAATCAATGATATTTTAATTGTATGACATGATGAAAATCGGTCGCTTAGCTGTCATAGAGGTAATATCAGTGTATGCTTTTTGGCTTGCAAAGGAAAGTTTTTGCTTTCCGCTTTTGTTCCCAGAGTTCCCACTCCTGCGTGTTATAATTTTAAACAAATAATCATGAAAGCTGGTTGGAAGTTACCATGGTCTTTATACAACATACAACTATACTATCTGGGAAGCTACATTACTTTTAAGTCTAATGACAGTATTTAGATTATATATATGTTATTAATAGAAAATAAACATTGGGCCAGGCAACAAATTCTGGTCAATACTGAGTGTTTCTTATAATGACAAAAGTTCACCATTTTGATTGAATTCGATACCTGATGCACTATTTAATTTCTATTAAACACACAAACACACACACACAATAATATATATATATATATATATATATATATATATATATATAATTATAATCGTAATAATGCCAATAGACTTCAAATCGATATAACTATCTCAGGTGATATAGTGACTGTTGTATAATGACAAATCAGAGCTGCTCTAGCTAAAATTTCATGTCTTAATACTCCAAATAAGCTTCCTCTGACGGATATGCTTACCAAAAGCCTAAGTTGGTATTTGACTTAAAATTGCGTGCAATCCATAGCATGGATGTTGCAATAGTTAGTGCTCGAGACTACGAAGAAAATTTGCACTGGTGCGAGTCCCACCCACGGAAAATTCTGGACAGTATTTAAAGAGTTCCCATTACGAACGAAATCCATCTACTGGATTAACTAACTTTGCAATCTGATGCAATGATATACTGACTGCATATATATATATATATATATATATATATATATAGTATAGGAAACATTCGTCTGTCAGGATAGGGTCTCGTGCGCATCATAGTTATTGGTTAGAAAGCCCTCGCGGTATGGCATCGTATCGTGCTCAGTGCCGATCTTGTTGCAGATGTCTAGTAGAATCATCTTCGTTACTTCTTTTCTTAGTAGGGCATAGTTAGCTGCGAGGTTTGGTTTTGTTTATGTCGTGATACTGTTAAATCCGAAAGGAAGCTGTATTGCTGATGTTGCCTTGCCGTAAAACTGATTTGGCCACAATGTTGTTGTGTAGAAATTTAGTTTGCCCCACTTATGTGTGTTATCTTGATAAATATATTCGTAGTAACTAGGTACGTGCTTTCTTTCTCTATCTCTCTCTCTCATCTCTCTTGTAAAGCTCACTATTAATTTGTGTGCCCATATTATTATTTTTTTCGCTATTTATAATTATTTTCAGGTTATATTGCAATGAGACATAGGTCACTTTTGTCTTGATGTTATATATAGTTAAAGGTAGAACATGTGAAATAATCTACAGTTAGTTTATTTTTGACAAATATATAGATTTTTTCCGCGATTACTCACATTAATACATTTATTTATTTTGCAACTTAACGGGTCTGCATCGGATTAAATGATTTAGGACAGTACTGATTTTTAAGTTTATTTATATTTATCTGCACGAGTATTTTTTAGTTTATCACGTATTATCTCATGAGTGTGTATGGGCGTGTATCTTTTTGCGTGTTTGGGTGATTATTATTATATACTTAAGTAACACTGAATCTGATCCGTCTTTTATCAAGGGATATTATTGATATATATATATATATATATATATAAATCGTCTACTGGATGAAGTGGCTTTGTTATCCGATGCAATTTTAATTTATACTGACGACATGCACAATCAAAATTGTACCATTTGACTTCAATTTATTATATATTACTTTACTTTAAATTTATTATATATATATATATATATATATATACACGCACGCAGTGACGCGTAAAATATAAGCCAATTTGCTGAGGGTGATAACAGCATCTCCGTTTTTCAAAATATTATTTATACGTTAAGGATTTATCTCCGTTAGTCATTGTATTATAATTATTACCAAGGTGCGTTAGTAAATGTAACTGACAGGTATTTATCTATGTGATGGGACTGGATAAAAGGTGGAATGCTTCCCTGTTTTATGTTCGCGAATTTGACTTGAATGATTTTTATTTCCACCATCACATTGAATTGTTGCATAACTCTGATGAGGTCTTTTGTGATAGTGAATATACGCGCTACGTTATCGTATAGTTTAGCTGTTTTATTTATACGCTTTATCTTTCCCACACGAAAAATCTTCATTCTTATAATATATTTGTCATTAACACCTTATCTCGAATGTATAGAGCAGAATTTATATCTAATACATTTCAACGAATTTATTCATTATGCTTTACGATCAAGTTATAATATCACTTTGTAAAGCATATATTTATACATATATATATATATATATATATATATATTCCTGATATGTACATTCTTTAACAGGATTATTTCCCCATGTACATTGATTGAGTGAATTACCGGAGCTTGCCTTGTGATGTTTGGATGTTGTAAACTCATCGATGAACTCTGGCAATCGAAATTTTTTCCTTCTTTACTTCTCAAGTTTTTCTATTTAGAGAAAAATTGTGAGATTTGATAATTACGATGGTCGTATGATGTAAAATCTCAAACTGCCGCTAGATATTGGTATTACATATGTAGTTTTCATAAAATTAGACGAGTTTTGATAATAGGTTTTGGAACAAAAGTTGCAGCTCTTTACAGTAGTGAAAGAATGAGAATTTTACTTCAATTGCAAGTTCAATTGTATATTAATTTAATGGGTTCAAATTTAAATTCGATTGTTATCTAATGACACCACCACTTCAGACAGGACCTTACCATTGTTTTGATGGCTGATGTGCCTTAATGACTTGTTGGGCTTTACTGGTGGCACTAAATCTCGCGGCTAAAATTTCTTATTGCAGACGGGCTAATGACGAGAGATAAGATTAACGCAGTCTCATATGTTCATATGCAGCCCATCCATAACTATCAATTCCATAGATACTCCACAATGAAATATCAGTTTATTAGATTGACGAATATATATATATATATATATATATATATATATATATATATAATGACGATAGTAGTTTGACACACGACAGTACGTGTGAATGACGATAGTTTGCTATGTTCTGCAGCCGGTTGGAATATTCCAATTTTTGTAGTATACAACATAGTAATATTTTACATATTATGCCAAATCTGCCTACACATATATGAATAAGATATGAAACTCTCGTAGGCCTGATGTGATTTCAGCATTTCTTTCTTAAGTTGTATTCAGATGCAATTTATGTTATGTTTGACATGATGACCGTGACTAGCCTTCCTGCCGAGTAATGCGTATCAACGATCATATTTCCTTTGGATGCTGTATTTTACCTTTGGTGTGACGAGTTTGTTGCTTTACTGATATGTTTGGTTATACTGTTGGTACTAACCGTAGCTGTTAGAGCTTCTCATACCTGGCAGGCTAATGACCGGAATTAAGGCAATCACAGTCTCAAACCCTCACAGGGAGCGGGTCACCTTGTGTTTATTTGCAGTCCATTTATAACTTTGAATTTCGCAGTTATGTAACAGTGAAGCACCTGCATATTTTGCTGTGAAGTAGTAGGAGTCCTATTTAATAAAATTTTATTTGAAAGTAGAGGAACATGCTACTTTCTTGAACGAAAAATATTTGCGCTGGGCATCAACCACGTGTTGAATTTGCCTATTTTTCACGGGAACTTAGTTCACCACCGATGTTTACTATTTACGTGCCACAGATTTATAGTGTGTTAAATTTAGCCTAGGGTTATCGACTATTTTTGTTAAGTGTACCACCCAACTGTTCTATATTTCTTGACCAAATATATACTGCGTACCGGCTCCTACTGGTGAATCGCCAGAAAGCATGAAACACATGTTTACATGAGATTATGTCTTTCGTTCATGGTGACTTTTGTACTTCATCCTGTTTATCTTCGAAATAATTTTTTATTAAGCTCGCAATACCTTAATCAAACCTGCATAACTATTAGTTCTCGGCAACAAGCAATATCTAGTTTTGGTAGTATTTGTTAAGATTATCATGCCTTTTATCAAGTTATTTCATTTAAGACTTGGAGATTATACCAGATTCAACATGAATAAGTGTTTACCCATAAACTGATACGTTTCGTTCTTACGAGCGAGTCTGGGCCGGAAGTGTGCCTGAAGCCCATTATGATATCTGGTGTTGATTTTAGCCTTAAAAACACACATTTATCTGGTTAGATGTATGCTTTTGAAATGAGCATCTTAGGGTATTTTGGATGTATTGCATTGTTTGTGCGCTACGTTTAGTTTTAACTACTCCCTTGAGATTAGACGGCCATATCCTTATAAAATTTTAAGCTGTTATTACAACAAGTAAAATTGAGAACCATTCTATGGGATAAGGCATCTCCATATTGGCAAATAAAAATATTGTGAAATGAGCTAAACGGGAAGAGGTGGCCCGTAACCATAGAAATTCTGGCCTAACGACAGGCGGGCAGAAGGTAGTCAGTCCGAGAATGATAGCATGAATCTTGTCGAGTCCAAAGGGACACAGCCATCATCCTGTTTCATTTGAAGTCTTGTGTTTGGTCTAACTGCGCAGTAACGTTTTTTGTTAAATGTGTTTTACGGAATGAGAGCAAGCGTGCCAGACACGAAGGGCAAGTTTAGGCTGCTGAAAGAAACTTTGGCCAGTGGCATCTGGGTAAATACTGTTCATCAGCCTTGGTTGGCAGACTATCTAAGAGAAGGAACCTCTGAATACAAACCACTCACTAGGAATGGGCGACAGTCCACGTATAACCATGAACTACTTATGGTTATTTGACACTAAAACATTAGTCACTTTTGGCTTTTTTATGGCTCTGCATAATGTTTATTTAGTTATTTCATTTATATTTATAGCCAACATTTAAACGTAAGATCGCAGATTTTTTTGTTTTTTTTACTTCAAGGAGGTGCTTTTGGTTTACACCATTAATCTATTTTCTTCAAATATCAAGATAAAAATATTCTTTAGCTTTCTATGCACACACTTTTTATTTTGTGAATTTAATTGAAGCGCTCTATAGGGCTACACATTTTCTATAGATTATTATGCCTTCAGACGTTTCTATGTTAGATAATTAATTAAAAGCACTACAATAGATAATCTGAATTTTAATCCTTTTAGCTCCGTTGAGTGCATTGTTCAGATTTAATTCTTTATTGTTTCTCATGTTTGTCAAATCATTGTGCCTTCCATTCAGTATGCATACCACACATTAGAACTGATGTGTGTTCTATTTGACTACGCAAAACGCACCATATTCGGTTTTTATTTGAGTCTTTGATAAATTACTTCGCGGACGCAAGATGTAATACCGGTTCACATCGATAAGAAAACAAGTACAATGAATACCGTTCTATGATGAATATATTTTGTGTACTTAATCCAACCTAGGCTTTGTACAATATGTGTTTCGTGTGAAAAGATTTTTCAGTCTGTAAACGACTATTTCCGAAGCTAAGCGGAGAAATAAAATAATAAAAAATAAAATGTTATGCACATTCTAGGTAATTGATATCTGGTGCCAAGAGCAACAACTTCATGATTTTTTAGGAAGGCTTAATTTCGCCAAAATTGATAAGAAAAAACTAGACTGAAGACCTGCGATTCAAGCAAAGCCTTACGTCATGGCCTTGATCGATGTCACATTTTCTTGGTAATCATGATATCAGTCTCTTAAACATATAATAGTTATATGCTATTTATTGCAGAGAACTGGAAATATGCATTGATGTATTAGATATTGCGTACAAAGTAACATTTGAGTTCAAATAGTACTAGAATGATATGGACGAGACTTTTGATTGGATACTCATTCATTAAAAAGAACAATAATACGCTCTGAAAACCACACACACACTGAAACATATATATATATATATATATATATATATATATATATATATATATATATATATATATATATAAAGGACTGAAGTGGACTTATTCTCATTTCTTTTTCGTAAAGTTATCTAAGAAACAGGCGCTCATTGAACATCTCCGTAAAAAATAAATAAAAAAATTGAACTTAATTGTAGGATGTAGTTTTACGTAAACAATTCAAATACGCGATTAAACTTGTGTAAAATCATCTTGACAATTGACCTTTTTGCCAATTTCGAGCTGTTCTTATCTTTCTCTCACTTTGTTGATGCTACTTGCATTTTATTAATTATATTTTAGTTTCAAAACTGATTTTGAAATTCATGTCTAGTTTTTTTGTTGTGTTTCGGAGAGTGTTGATGTCCGTGTGTGTCTGTATGTATCTCTGTTTGTGTGTGTGTGATTTTGTGTATGTGTTATATATTCTTGCTTACTTTGTCATGTGCATATCTGTAGTTTATCAATGGCGTTCCCACTGGCTCGAATGGTTTTTATCTGAAGAAGGTCATTTTAAAAAAATCGCGTCCTTTTATTGCTATCTTAAAAAAGTTGCAAATGCGTCTCAACAATGAACTTTATCTGTCTACATTTTTTAGACGTTCCATGCAAGAAACTATCTACATAAATAAATACAACAAACAAACACAGATGCGTCTATTTGTATAAACATATATATATATATATATATATATATATATATGCTCTATATATATATATATATATATATATATATAAAGTGCAACTGCGTGTAAGGAAATATTTTTCCAATAAGAATTATTTATTCCAATGCTTAAAGCCAAAATATTCTGGATTATTTGGTCCCTTTTTCCCAATCACTTTTAGTATTAATCTACATGTAGACTCAGCAGCATATGTAAATGATCTTGCATTTGTTGCGCATCGGCCTGTAGCTAGAAATTTATGGCGTGACAACGGGCGAGACATAGTTAAGTTGTACTATTAATAATGTCATGAACATTGACGATTCTTTTTGGATCTAGTCATGAAGAGCAAGTTTTGGCTACGGAAGTAATGGTTGGCCAGCGGCGCCTCAAATCCTGATATCCGAGAAGATGGTTATCGCCAACCTGGGATGGAGACTCTCAGTTAAGGTAAACTGAACAGAAACCATTTCAGCTAGGAATGACTGACCTTAAGTTCTTTTACGTTCCACGTATAACCATGGATAATACAATATGATGATTGCATATTGTATCGGTTTTCGCACAAGATAAACAGGGCTTCTTCAATAGCTGAAGAAACTTACATGTCTAATTCTGATTAATTTTCTTTACTCTATTCCTCGTCTCCGTCAAACTAAATATTTCTTGTGGATGAAATATATAAGATGGATTCATTAGTTCAAGTTTTCTAGCCTGATATAAACAATAATTGCATTGTATCTAACAATCTGCACAACATAGCAAAACTATCGTCAGTCACACACATCGATGCGCTTTGTCGATCTCTGATCGTCATTAGAGCTGAAGTTTTTCTAATTGAATGTAGCTCGGTAAATAGCCGTTTTTTTGCGGAACGAATGGACATGTCCAAGACATTAATCAACGTTGCATTTTAAGCGTGTCTGCATACAAATCGAAAAAATGAAGCACAGCTGACAGCAAGGACGCTTTCTACTTCGATCTAAGATTTCTACTATGAAGGGCTAAGCAGTTCAGATGTGATTTTGACTATGCATCACATGATTACCGTTTAAGTGACGTGTACTTCCATTTTCGGGGTAAGCACACGGTATGCTCAATGCTTAGCGATATTGGTGAGCGCCTGTTGGATGAATACGTAGAACGCATATTAGATTGAAGTTTCTCGAACTTCAGACTTAATGTTAAGCGCAGCGTCACATGTCGTTCTCAAGCCTCCGGACAGTTTTTAAATCAAATAGTTCGCGAATCAACCGGTTATAAGTGGCGTAACTGAATCCTGGTCTGCCTTTCACTGCGAACACATGCCAAATCAGAACATGCAAACATTAAATGTACAGTTACACCCAGCTTTACAGGAAAGCCTATTTAGAATTTATTGCCGATATTGCCTTGCCTTAAAACTGACTTGGCGGTAATGGCATTGTTTAGAGGTTTATCTTGCTACACTTATATTTGTTATCTATGCAAATATACTCAAAGTAATTAGTTCCTTTCCCCATAAATCTCTCTAATAATGTGTGTGCTTATATTATTGTTTCTATCGTTAAAAATTCTTGTTTTATGGTATTCTTATGATTATGTCAGTGAAACATAAGTTACTATTGACTTTCGTATGGATGTGCTTGATCATATTGATGAGTGATTCCTATTCGAGACTTTTAAACATTTTCTGGCATATCCACGATTGTCACACTATTCGATGAAAGTACTTACGAGAAACTTAAGATCGATTAACACATTGTTAGTGTATTATATATATATATATATATATATATATATATATATATATATATATATATATAATTGGTTATTCATAGCCATAAACATCAACATGTACAATGTATAATTAAAAAGACTGACAAATTAATTTTTGAGCTACTTTTGTAAATGTGATTTTTTTAATTAATAAAGTTTGGAATGCTTCCCTAAAGGTCTGAGCCGGAAAAAAGTTTTCACATAAGGTAACAGCAGAAGCATTTTTCAACTTATTGGCGCAATAAATCCGAGAACATTAACACACAGCTAAGCAATAAATTTTAGAAGTAATATACTTATGACTCTTAAAATTCAGTTATTGTTGGTGGACATAACCGCCTTATCAGCTCCAGTCCGCTTAAGGATGCCCATATCACCAATGTGGAACGCTAACCTAGAACCACCATTAGAGTTAGAAATACAAAATGCTTCTTTTATTCTGGAAAAACACAAAGTTTCGCGTGAATAATATATTTAGGAAGGACAGGCTGGATTTAGATTAGATTGATGCTGTTTAGATCATATTTATAATCTAAGGCAATTACTTGAACTGCGAAATGTATCGCTGTTTCCATTTTTTGCATTCAAGTAATTAGCCATCTGGTTGATTGACCTACGTAAGCTGATCGAGAACTTGCGTATGCACATTGATAAATAATATATCAGGCCGACATTGGCGTCTGTTTTTCATTAATTTCTGATAGAAGCAGGTGTGTTTCATTAAGTAACTCATAGTCTAGCCGCATTAAATGTGCGTGCTATCGCTGTTTCAATTTTCTGTGTTGTCCGAGAATCAACATCCTATTTAAGTGTAATTTTCAGATAAACTGCTTTCTCTTTTGGTCCCGAGTACACCTGTCTCTTTAGATTCCCCCTTTAATAATTGATTCAATCAATTGTCTTGAATATCAATTAGACATTAATTAATTTGTTGCTTTACTATATTTTTCGCCTTTTGAATCTGAATTAAAAAATTGAAAACAGCCGATTAATGTTGGAAAGGCACGAAACTGCTATAATGCAAGTACTGTGCAGACCAGACTGGTTTATGGTAAATTGTTCTATTTAATTATACATCTTTCTTTGAAAGTACATCTTAGAAAGGCAGACAATCGTCTTTCTCATGTTCTTACGTGAAACTGATATCTTATGCGCATCACTGAAACTTCGAGGCAGTGCTCGTTATTGCGACCTCTTTTTAAGAATAAGGAAAATATTAACATATAATATGTATTGTGAAAATTTACTTTTGTCACTCTTAAATGACGTGTTCTAAAGAGGACAGCAAAATCTAGGCCAACAGTAGAAAAAGGGTGCTCTAAATTTCTGCTCCATCAATCTTTTTTATAGATACTTCCATTAAAATAAAATTGTACATCTTTCGTGCATAACAAAAAATAAGCCAGCGTAGAGTATGACCTAGGACCAGAGAAGGTTATATGTTTTAGTCTACCGCTTGAACTATAATGTCAATGGTTTCTTCAATTGGAACATTTGTAAACAAATGCGTAGCATAAATATACACAATAATCTTGTTTACAACGTTTTTACCTTGAATGCTGTTAACAAGATCAAAGGAATCGGCAACCGAATAATTACCTAGTTGTTTGCGCAATTGTTCCAATATACGGACTAACCATTTAGCCAATGCATTGAACAGTGAATTGACTATTGGTTATATTGGTTTCATAGAACCTTTTTTGTATTTTTGGTAATTCGTGCTTTGTTAATGTAGACAATCCAACTGTTTTGATCTTCTGTGCAACATCCACACCAATTAAACTGGCATCTGTTAAAAGTTTGATTTAGTTTATTACATAGCGCTAAATTTTGTCTTTTACATCTAATTTAAACTCCAGACTCTTGAATTTTTTGGTTATTCCACACACTCTCCATCTTTTGTATATAGTCTGATTTATCCATTATAAACGCACTCTTATCTTTATCGGCGCGTAGTATTTTGATGTCTGCATTGCTACTGATATCTTTAAGTGTATTTAAATGTTACTTTGTCAATGCATACTGTTCTGCGTATTTGAACGATTTATGATGTTTAAGCCTGATCAACTAAAGTAGCTTTTGACCAGTTTTTGTAATCAGTGCTTGTATGTTCTAAATTGGACGTTTTTTCAATTAGCAATTCAAATGTTACCTCAACGTTAATCTCGCCCCTATCTGTAGGATGAATTCTATAATTTCGGTACAATGATATTTGGATAGTTAAACCACACGTTTATCACATCTGTTAGTGTTAAATCATCCAAAACTCCATGTTTTATATTATTTTCTAAACTCTTCAATATTCTTGTTTTGCCTTTTTTCATAACAGCTGGCGAAAACTTCAGTAATCGCATTTTCGCGAAAATACTGTTCATCCAGTACACAGGATGCACACCCGATTCTTACCCAAAAATACTGATTCATGTTCTCTTAAAGGTTGAATTCATTGATTGATCCTTAGTTTAGACTTGTACAAACTGTGCAACAAATCTCCTTGAGACAATAGCTTGATAAACTGATAACAGTGTTCTTTCTACAATAACGTACTTTGTGCTCTGTATTTAATGTCACTAGTTAATATAGTTTCGTGAAAGATTCCTTTGGATTGACAGCCTTAATAATAATAATAATAACAGTTACTTTAATCAAGGTTACTATCTTGATATAAACACCTGATCCATTATGCACATATATTTTCAGTATAAAATAAGCATTATATGGTGTTGACAAGGCAATTCAGTAAGTAGACCGGTTTCGTACTTATGGAGACATCGTCACGTACTATCCAGAATTTGCAACGGACAGGGATTGAACCTGGGCACGTCTACTTCGGAATCTGTTGCTCTAACCAATGAGCCACTTTGCCGCACTCTATACACAATTTTCAGTTGTATACTAACTAAAATTTCTTTGTTAGATTTTCCCTTAGGTGGAGTCTATATGACATCCTTTAGACCTAAATGTCCAACTATCCATCTCCAATCTGTCATTATAGAACAGACACCTCACTGCATGGGGAAGTAGCATTGAATTGGACATTTATATAATTAAATTAACATTGGTTGCGCGGATGGTGATTACAATTGCTTAAAGTAAGGATTGCGATCTTGATATAAACACCTGACCCATCATGTACATTTTCCAGTATAAACCAATCATTGTATTATGTGGATAAGCCATTACATCCAGTAGAGGGATTTCGTCTTTATTGGGAACTCATCACATACCTTCCAGTATTTGCCACAGGCTGGGCTCGAACAAGGGCACATCTGCTTCTGATTCTGTTGCTCTAACCACTGAGTCTCAGTGGATTCTGGGTTTGGGACGCGTGAGGATGGGCTGGGCGTTTGGCAGGATCTGCGACGATATAGGTCGGTATATACCAGGATTGCAACATTGATTGGAAGTAATTATTACCATCGCCTGTGCAACCAATGTTCGTTTATTTATCATATGATGTTTATTGATTTTTCACTGTTTGGTGCTTTTATTTATTACGCCACATTTATATACTTATGTATAAATAGAAAAAAATTATAATTTGCCAAATATCAATTGATTTAGATTATTTTCATTTCAGTAAAGTGAACGGTCAAGGATGCAAATACACATAACTAAATCTACGCATACACAAAAGAATTCAGAAGTACGTATACACACAAACTAACACTTAAGAGCATACATACATTCATACATGCATAAATACCTACATACATGCTCCAAGACGTGCATACATGAATACATACATAAATACATAATCATTATCAAGGACAGCGATTTAACAACACTTAATGATTGATTCTTCACTGCCACATAACCATGATAAAAATTTAAAAAAATGAAATAAATAATAATTTAAAACAGTTTTATAAAATAATCAAGTTTAGTCCGAGATATATATTTATGTAACACGGGGCAACGAGGAAATCTAGTCATCTTCCAAACGTAGTCTAGGCCAGGTCAATTTTAAGGCAAAGAAACATAGACAATAGGGCTTCTTTGTGTTTTAAATACTTACTAACATACACACATAAATTATTACATATCTATATACGTACATGCATGCATGCATATATGCATACATACGTGACGACATACATAGATACCACGTACATACATAATTAAGTAGGTTCAAAAATGCATAAATTCATGCATACCTGCCTAAAAGCCTCTATACGTATGTGTATATATACATGCATACATACATTCCTTCGTGACGACATACATAGATACTGGTGTACATAATACATTGAAAAATGCATAAATTAACGCATACCTGAAAAAAGCCTCTATATAAACATACGTGTATATATATACCTGCATGCATCCATATATATAAATACAAGAATTCATGCATATATGCATATATCAATTCATAAACGGAGATTTTAATTTTCTGCACCATATGTTCAATTAGAGCCTCGGTCCACATGACGGACAATTCATGAGTTTCCCACTGGATCATGCAATACCCAACAAAAGCAGCATGAGGGCCAGAATTATGCTCTGGGTCCTTTACTAGCTTTTCTTTTAACTCTTTCGTAGGCTCATCCAAAGTTGCTCGACCTCGATGTCAACCTTAAGCGTAACTGTCTGAAGCTTGAAATGCTGTTTTTATTGTAGAAAGTATTTATCATGTTTTTACCGGCAATGTTTTATGACTAAATTGTGGATTTGGCTGATGAGGGCCCGCTGCTTTTCATGTCTCAAACTATTCATCAAATATCTTTATTTTTGTAAAAAGTTAATTTGTCACTGTATCAATTGTGACTTGTGAATTGTGTGGTCTATTCATGTACTTTGTGATCGAGTCAAAATAGGTGATTGATTTTTAAAACTATAACTCTGTAGTTAAAATGCAGTAGAATGTTTTTCGAACGTCGTGTTTTTGGCATCATTTGCATGCATATCACATTTTCATGGTCATTGTCTGTAGGTAAAATTGAACATGTTTGCTTTTTTATTACGGTTCAGGTGTTGCAATCTAAATTTTAAATTTGATTAGAAACTGGTACGTTAGTCTCCCCACAACTGTTTATCGTTTTAATTTCAAAATGCTTGTTCACGAGGTTCGGCGAACGGTATATTTTTCTAGAAAGCATGATTATGCATTTTTTATTGCTTGTTGTTGTCGTTGTTGCAGTCATCAGCCAGGTCACTTATCATTATGTGACCAATGCCGTATGCTATGTGAGTTCCTGTGTCACAATAATCGTGGACTGGTATTTTGCTTGTTGGTGACCTGGACGTGTTCTTCTTGCTTTTAATCAAAGTTTGTTCATATACGCTTAATTTCGCAACCTTAAAAGGATGGCTTCCTTGTCTGCCATTTTGTATCACCGCTTTCTTCGCATTGTAACAAATACAATGCTTCCACAGAGAAACTCTATTAGTGATAGGAAAGGATTTTTGTGGTAAAGGCGACAGTGAATCGTTTGCTTTTTGTCTGTTTCACATTCTAAGGCATTGCTCATTTTATCATTAGGCTTGATTGAATGACAGATCAGAAAGCAAATCACCGTTAATTGCGCTTCCAATTATAGCGTTTTGATATGGAATGATTATTTGATAATTAATGTATTATGACGTTAATGATCGCATCTACTGTGATCAGAATCCAATACTTGTGTTGATTACGAAAACCTACCTATGTTGCAATTTAATTCAAGTTGGCTGACTTTTTTTACCAGTCGTACAACAGTAAGACTACCGCTAGTTAACCACATTGATGTGTTTCGACTTGCCATGGGCACGATGACAAACTGATTAACGAGGATCCAACCAAAATATATATTTAATTTGTTGAAAATCAAGAAGAAAACTATCCTATCTAGTAGCCCTATATAAATTGTACTTGAATGGATTGCCAGCTGTACAGTCACCGATGTAAATTATTTGAAGCTTTTGCCGTTTTCATATAAATTTTCACCACACGTGCAATCGATGGTTTCTTAGTTGATTGTGGTGAAAGTTGCAAAACACCAAAGTTTTTAATGTAACACAATAAGTAGAGTACTATGAGACGTCAGACAAAGCGGCTAAGTAAAGAGTTAACTGATTCGGCCTGGAAGAGGGCCGTCAAGACAATTATTGACAAATGCCGTGAATGGAGAGCGTATCAGAGCAGAGGCGGCTGCCTTGTAGTGCTGAAAGCCCCTGCTATCTTATTTTGTACGGAGGCGGTTGTACAGGCCTTGTTAAGTGATCGATGTGCAAATTGACGTCAGCCAGTAGATTAGCAGGAGAAGCGAAATGTAGCAAGTGCTATGTCGAAGTCCGCAATGTTTCTTGCTGGTGTAGTGTATGCCGCAACACGAAGAGACTGTCGTTTTTTATGGATCCGCTTAATAAATTAAACATTCAGGCTTGTGCAAATATACCCAGTCAGCACAAGAGCAAGCGTTAGCGCGTGTTAGAACGTCTGATGGCAAGCAGTGTGTTTGAAATAGAATGTGTGCGCGCGTGACAAATGCGTCGTGCTGACTTAAGAAATTCCTTACAGAAAGAATGTGATTGGTTTATAGCCAGGTTTGATTGTGTACTTTGCTATTACTTTTAATCAAGGTTGTGATTTTGATATAAACACCTGGCCCGTTATGTAAATACATTTGTCGGTATAAACTAAGGATTTTATAGCGTGGAAAATGTATCTACATAATGGGTCAGGTATTTATATCAAGATCGCAACCTTGATTAAAAGTAATTGTTATCACCGCCCGCGCAACTAATGTCCGTTTAATTAAATTAATATTAGTCTGTTATCAGCCGTTGCGAATTGAGTGGTGCAATACGAAATTTCGTAGCTTTGTCTTTCAGCCTTTACAGCAGCCTTTGCAGCAGAAGTGACAGTCAATTACAGTTTTTATGAAACAACTACTATTAATTTCCGATTGAATCCTCGTTAGTAAGTTGGCTTTTGTGCTGTGACGATGACAATGGATGTGGAAACCCGTCAATACGTATAACGGAGGACAGTCTTAGAGTTAACTAAACGCACAACAAAAGAATTATAGGTTTGCGAACTCCACTGTTTTACGCTTTTTCTGAAGACTATGTTTCCCCAGACAAGGCGTCCTGCTTTATCCAGCTTTGTCAACAACGCTAACTTGGAGTGTTTTTGGTAGTTAAGAGATGTAGGCATCTTTTTCAAAAAAAAATTGAAAATTTACAACCCTTTGAATTACTTTCTTAATACCTGCTACTATAACCCTTAAACGAGCGATAATATCAATGACAGGAAATTATGGATGGGCGATTTTATCATATTTGTACCGTAGCTGAACTCTCACTAGTAAGTTCACTTTAAATTCTAAGGTACCTTTGCTGGTCATCGGCAGCTAACTGAGGTGGTCTGCTAAAAATAATTTTCGATCATACACAATCGAAGTGTATGCATTTTTCATTGTATTTATTCTGAGATTCTATGAGTTTCAGTCAAAGGTCCACGTGTTACCGTTGTGATTTGATCGATTGAAAAGTAAATAAATATCAAAATACCATAGATAATGTTTAATTAGCTGGTGTGCTATTTGACAAGATACACCATTAAGTAGTTCGTTTTAGAATGAGGGCTAGTGGGCTAATTGACGAAACTGCCGTAAATTACTTCTATTTGCTCACTATGAGAAGTGAAACACACATATCTTTGAATTTTTTCGGAGTGCAAATGTTGTATGTTGAATCTCCACGATCTGCGCTCGCGGGTTGTCGCTTTGCACTATCCGTTTGGCAAAGATCCGATTGATCCCCATCTCCAAGTACACATCTATTTTGTCTTCGATCAGGTTGAGTGCGTATTCGTCCCTTTATTCCGAAGGCTTCAACATCGTTCATACTAACCACTGGAAATGAGGTGCGATCCAATCTTCGTTAACTGGCGACGTTTCGATATTGCGTTTCCAAAATTTGCTTAAATCTGCTATTGTGAGCATTTTAATTGTGTGTGTGTGTGTGTGTGTGTGTGTGTATGTGTGATTAGAGGCCTGAGGATGATATGGGAAACGCCATATGGAAACGTCGCCAGGCAACGAAGATTAGATCGCACTTTATTTCCAGTGGTTAGTATGAACGTTGATGAAGCCTTTGGAAGAAAGTGAAGAATACGCACCCAGTCTGATCAAAGACAGAACAGGTTCGTACCGGTAGTGCAATGCGACAATCCGCGAACGCAAATAGTTTAGATTCAACAAGTGAAACACATGTTTCGTCGTCTCCAAGCAGTACAACAAAATTGTATGTCCGCGTATATGTGCGATTTTTACTACCTTATTCTACTCATGTTATTCATGTGTTTTAATATAGTTAGATAAGTATGACACGTTTTTAAAGCATGCACACAATTTGAAAGACAGGCGATAATAAAGCATTTAAAAAAAGTTACGACTGTCTGAATTTCCCACACAATTTTAGATATTTGACTCACCTCAGCCAGCATTTTCCCAACACCTAATTTAGTTACCCTTCGTTATCTCTTCATTCCTTTCTTGTTTTCTTTCTCTTTATATATAAACGCATATATATATATATATATATATATATATATATATATATATATATATATTTATTGTGTATCGTGCACGGACGTGTGCGTTCGTAGATTTCTTTGATTAATGTTATGACAGATCGTGACTTGGCAATAAAACGTACAATTTATTCATTTTATTCTACCTACGTTGCACAGAGTTGTCAAGATATCTGCGCAATCATTTGCAGTATAGATACGTTTGACCAGTTGATTGTAGGAAACTCGAATAAAGAATTTCTTGCTTTGCAGAATACATTCTTTGTTTAACCCTTTGTCAGAAGGCCGTGTCGCAATTGGTGGCTATGCATATTTTTTGTTATATGTGTAATTTTGTATTCTAACTCTGTTACCGGTTTCTATTCCTGTTACGTCTCTGGTACGTTACCATAAAAGTTACTGGACTAGCAATTGGCAGCCTTATCAAGGACCGTGCGTGTAGTAAAAACAATTGTAATGCTCCAATAGATTCTGACGATGGTTGTCATAATCTTCCGTACTTATGCGTTAGAGATTCAGGAATAGCACGAATGAAGTCTTCTAAATACCGGTGCATAATTCTCATCAATACACAAACAGTGGATTAACTCTTGGATTTGGTGGTCTTTGAAGCCTCCGGTTTTACTTTCGTTCATATGACCCTAGAATATTGGAGTCCGGAATGCGGTTGTTTCAGCTCCATCCGCGTATTTACACATGGCATCCCTATCAGTAAACTAAGATGAAATGCTGACTAGTCGCACAACTTAACAGTTGGTTTGGTTAATGGATATTATATAATTATTTTGGATAATTTGCGTTTCGTAAAGTATTCTTTAATAAAGTTTTGTAACTTTGTGTTAGAGGTCATTACAGAAAATTTGACGGATTAAAGTTTACATTCCTATTAGCACAGAGATGTGGAAATGCTAACTTGTGCTGCCGAGTGAAGATGCTTTCTGGGAGCAGTATGCATTTTATTGCAGAAAACGCCTACGTTTGTGCTTGATCTAACCAGCACAAGATTCCTGACAAATGTCGCGAATGATGTCAACAACGCGCATTGACGCGTAAATCTGCATTTTGTTAGATCAAGTGGGTATCTGCATGTTCCGAGGCTTTAGCTTGTAGTCGGTCATTTATACAATTGACCCTACACGAGACTACTATATATATATATATATAAGTATATATATATATATATATATATTTGCCGTCGTACTCTGGATGATGATCATGGAAGGTTGAAATGCGTAAGTACGTGTGACTGATGATAGCTTTGCTATAATCAAACGAACATTGGTTGCACGGGCGGTGGTAACAATTACTAAAATCAAGGTTGCGAACTTGATATAAACACCTGTCACTTAATGTTCGTATATATGTCGATATAAAATAATTATTGTAGTTTATTTTGAAATGCGTGATTTAATAAAATTCACTGTACCCTTCCTATGTGCAAAAACAAAAAGAAATTTTATCAAATACAAGAAACGCTTCTTTCTCCTTATCTCCTCAAGTATCTACTAATGAACATATCTTTATATATAAATTGGAAGGCAAAACAAGATAGAAATATGTAAACATATAGAGTGTGAAAAACGGAAACCAATCAATTGCGTGCGTCACATCCAGTTCAAGCTCAATGCCTGAACATGCTTTTTCTGCTTGCATAAATGCAGCTGCAATTTGTTTAACCGTAAGGCTTCGTATCTGGCTAGCTCCCTCTCGTTATTGCATTTACTAATTAGTTTGAATGATTAGCCTGGTGAACATAGTGTGATGTTTCGACATCTAAATGCGCTTAAGGTTATTAGCAGAAATGCGGGCATAAAATACTACGCGCTGATGAATAAAACGTCGACACATCACACGTATGTTCTCCAGACGTAGCATTCAAAATGATTACTAAATGCAATAACAAAAGGGAGCTAGCCGCATAGAAAGCCTTATGGATAAACAAATTGCAACCGGATATGCATTAAGCTTGAACTGGATGTGACGCACGCAATTGATTGGTTTCCGTTTTTACACTCTATGTTCTATCTTGTGTTGCCTTCCAATTTATATATAAACATATGTTCATTAGTAGATACTTGAGGAGATCATGAGAAAAAAGCGTAAATTGTATCTGATAATTTTTTTGCACATAGGAAGGGTACAATGAATTATTGTAGTGTTGAAAAGGCAATTCATCCAGTAGACCGGTTTCGTCTTTATTAGAAACTCATCACATACCATTTAACAATAATTAATTGGGCGGGTGGTGGTAACAATTCCTTAAACAAAGTTTTGAGCTTGAAGTAAGCACTAATCCCATTGTATTTAACTGGTTGTCGAACAACATAACAAAACTACCGCCAGTCGCAACGCACATATTGTCCGCAGAAAATTCTGAATAGTACGTGATGGGTTCTCAATAATGATGAAACCGGTCTACTAGATGAATTATCTTTTCTAAAATACAGATTTCTTTGCTGATACCGACAGATGTATGTGCATAATGGGTCAGGTGTTTATATCAAGATAGGAACCTTGATTATAGTAACGGTAGCTTTGCTATGTTGTTCGACGACTAATTAAATGCAATGGAATTGGTATTTACTTTAAGCTCGTAAACTTGATTTGGAAAAATTATGCAATTAATTTGTATTTCAAGTGCGCCTATTGGTCTACTGTTAAATTGATAGATTCTTGAATACCAATAGCTCAAGTATATACAATTATATATTTGGTGTCGCGTAACTAGTTATGATGTTTTTCATATTTAACTATAAATATTTGAAATTGTGTATTGAATGAAAATTGTGTGATTTACGAGCGTGATTTGTGAGAAATGAAAAAAATTGCGATAGTACCCTATGTATATAGACAGAATTTGACGATCATTTAATTTGTAATTCAGCAAAAAATTATGCATTGTTCTCTTTGAACTGGGGCACGCGCATGGGGGGTCTTGAGATTGACTGGTCTTCTTTTGACCGGAAACTATTTTGCGATGTCCGGCACTTAATTACGCCGAACGGTTTCCTCATTTACGAAGAGGCATTTAAAACTGCGCAAATCTTATATAATCAATTTAATATAACTTCCGCAGGTGACATGATGTCTAATCTACTGTGACAGATAGGAGGTAGATTGTTAAAACTTCAGGTCTTAAGAGTGTAATGGGCGTTATGAGTGTCAATGGATGAATGGCAGTCTACTACACCAATGTGCTCAGGTTTAAGCCCCGGTCGTGGCAAATTTTGACATCTAAGTGACAAGTTCTGTATAAGGACGAAACAGGTCGACATGATATATTTTATTTGCTATCTTGTGCAGTGCTTAGTTTATACTGACTATATATACTTGGTACTTAAGTATTAACTGATGTATTGTTTAAACTAAATAAAAGTTTTCACGACTGGATTTTGCACTGTTATCTGGTCTTTGTTTAGCTTAGCAAGGCAAACATCCAAGTCCATGTCTTGTTTCAAGATATTTTGAACCTCATTGTCGAGACCCTTATTGGTCGATATTGGGAATCGAAATATCCCGAGTGGAAACGTGAACTTCAGTATACTCCTTGTTAGGCAAAAGATAGATCAGGTAGCTAACATATACGCATTTATGACAGATCTTTTGGGTCTATAAAATTTACCAAATATGGAACCAGGAGTGCACTTCATTTTCAACATGACTAAAATGGTTATTCTCACTGACGCGTGTTTCGTTCCCAGTGGCTACTTTTTGGTAGCAGCAGGCTCTGAGACTAAAATAAACGTTATAGTTAGCCAATTATTGTCAGGAAAATGAACGAGTTTGTTTGACTGCATGCTATAAACTCGTTAATTTTCATTTATCCTGCTGACTTATAAGCAAATTCAAGAGCTACCAAGTTTGATCTGTATACTTTTCTTAAGCCTATTTTCAGATTTCCATCAGATTATTATTATTTAAATCAAGGTTGCGAGCTTGATGTAAACACCAATTCCATTAGGTATAAATTGGTCAGTATAAACTAAGCATCATATTGTGTAGAAAAGGCAATTCATCCTCTAGGCCGGTTTCATCTTTATTGGGTATTCTTCGCATATTCCCCCAGAATTTTCCACAGACAGGACTCGAACCTGGGCACGTCTGCTTCGGAACCTGTGATTAACCACTCAGCTACCCTGTCGCACGCTACGGAGTATTATTGGATTTTATTTTCCTATTTGGAAGAATTGTTTCGGTCACTTTTACTCTTCGGGGCGCCGACTTTGTCTCCACTTTTTAGGTTTACCATAATATTTTTGCTATAATGTTCGCTTATAATCGGATTTGCTCATTGATGTGTGTATTACTTTCGTCTCGTTTGCGTGGAAGAGGCACATACCTGATACTTTTTTGTGACATCTATGCTTAGTTTTGGCATTACTCAAGACAACAATTTACTAGCCGATCAACTCTAGAAGCCGCTCTTTGATGAAAGATCACCTTCGTATCTCGTTATGGAACGTCATTTGCGTTCGCTGGAGAACATTCTGAAAAAAGTCAGTACACATTCTACTCGCCAGGTAACCGAAGCAACTTTGATGGATGGTTAGAAACGCAGAAGCGGCGGACTAGCCGCTTCGTGGCGGCGTAAAAGTAATCGCGATATCGGTCACTTGACCACTCTGCGTCCTACCCTCACTAGCCGAGAGACATTTTACTAGGCTAAACTCTGGGAGTCTAGCGGAAAACAGGGTCCAATGGAGATAGCTGGTCAATCCCACCTTATTGGCATGGGCTGTTTCAAAACCAATCACGTTAAAGATCTTGAGCCTAGTGTCGAGAATTTTTTGCCGCCTTAAGTAAGTAGCAAAGCTAGTTGCTTCTCTTCTAACCTCTTCTGGAGCTTATGCATATTAACCAAGCCTTATATTACTTAGAGCATCATTATTTTGTTTTTCAATCAAAAGCTTTGACGTGTGCCATTGACAGCCACGAATTTTGGACAGTTTTTTATGATGGCACAGTTTGATAGGTTTTTTGTAATGAAGTACATATAATTTCTTATTACAGAAAACAGTCATTTCTCTACACATTTGAAGTGGCCGATAATTGTTATACGCATTTGGCATGCTTACTCCTCTGTTTCTGACTATCTAACAATTTTAACGTGTTGTCTATGCAATTGTGTCGATCTACAAAATTCATTCTGTTTTATTAAGTAAATCGGACGTTATTCACTGAAAGTCATATCCGTATGCTTGATTTATATTATGCTATGCGGTAATCGAGATTCCTCTAACTGACATTGCTTTCTAATTACGCTACTCAATTTTCTCTATCGATTGGTATTTTCTGTATTGGCGAAAATAATTTATTTGCATAGTTGCTTTTTATTTTGCCGTTGTGGTCTTTGTAGTGTCTGATTACTTGATCCAGTTTATTCGATTCTTGAAGACAAGTAATGGATGAGCTGGTATTATTTACTGTCCAGATGTGACTGAATATTAAGATGGATACTAATACCATGACAGTATGTTGCTGCAGCATCATTCTTTTAAGCTGATATTTAGGTTGTTGTATTATTATTATTATTGTTATTATTATTATTATTATTATTATTATTATTATTATTATTATTATTATTATTATTAACATGGTTTTAGCAAATCGCGAATGCCTGGCTGTTAGGCGAAGGAGAGATTGCCAATTGAGATTTACTTTAAACCGTTTAGTTATATTAATCTCATTTTCGTGAAATTGTGTAAAGAACAGAAACGCATGTTTCACATAAACTGTAACCATATATTTTGTGTCGCGAAGAGGTAATATTTAAATGCAGTTGAGCTTGAAATATTGCGTACCTAGTAATACATTATTTCAAATGGGACTTGAATAATATGATGAAGTCGGTATGAATGAATTATTTAATCTCATCTACATTTGCTTATCAAGCTAGCTGGCGACTCATGAGTAGGAGCCGGTATTTCAACCTATAAGCACTATATATTTGTGCAAGAAATGTGGAACAGTTTGGTGGTAAACTTTGCTGTACGTATACAAACTTGAGCAGTGATGTAGTCAACTTCATATAAAGCCTTCTGCTATGCGAAATCAAAGCCATTTAACCATAGAGAATACATATTGAGCCTGTAAATAGTATCAATACAATAGTTTTAGAGAAGAGCCGAATTTAACAAAAGTTCAGAATAACAACCAAATACGAATACCTGCTATTCCAACAAAGCAAAAGTCACTGGCCTTGATCGTCATAAATTATCTTATTTCGAGGTCATCATGACATCGTTAAATCATATATATATATATATATATATATATATGCGTAGATGATTAATTATTCCCGTTTTGGAAAAAGATATTGAAACCCTTATATTTGGTTTTACTCGTATATAACTGGATTAGTTTTAAACTTTTTAAACTTTAAGTTTTAAATTTTTTAACTTGCTTTTTTGGGTTGGAATTGTTCTGTCCGTTATAATGAACCTGACTATGATTCCGGATAAAATGAATCGAGACCTTCTGAGCAAATCTTGGAAACCTTATTTACCCGAATTACTAATGGATATATTAAATAGTTCCAAAAGATTTGATTGGTACTCTGCGATTTGTAAATAGAAAAATAGATACAGTAAATCGGTTAAACAGAGATGATGAGTACACCATGCATCAATTCGTCATCAATAAGGACCAAACCGGTTTACTGGGTGAATTGCCTATTCTACATAATACAATTCTCAGTTTATACTGACAAATGTATGTACATAATGGGGCAGGTGTTTATATTAAGATCGCAACCTTTATTTAATTAATTTTTTATCACCGCCCGCGCAATCAATGTTCATTTTATTTTATAATTGTTCAATTCAATACAACATCCCCTGTTGGTTTAGTTTGTGTTCTATAATGACAGGTTGGTGGCATTAAGTTGGAACTTTAGGTCTAAAGGTATATTATATAGGCTCCACCTAAAGGAAAGGACAGCCAAAAAACTTTAGTTAGTATATAAATAAAAATTGCTTGTATTATGCGAAGGGTGGCTCAGTGGTTGGAGCGACAGATTCCGAAACAGATGTGTCAAAGTTTGAGCCTTGTTCGCGGAAAATTATGGACGGTACGTGATGAGTTCCCAGAACGGACGACACTGGCCTACGGGATGAATTGCCTTTTCGACATTATGCATTTCTTAGTTTATATTGACAAATGCATGTACATAATTGGGCAAACGTTTCTATCAAACTCGCAACCTTCATTTAATTAATTCATTTAATTTTACTTCAGCAAATGTGTGACAATAAGGTCTTGATTGCTTTTTGTAATCACACGTTATAATCAAGGTAGAATTTTAGTACCATACATTCAAGTAAAAAAAGGTCTGACCCCTGTACAGAAGCCTTTTGAGGAACTAGCGTCCGTTCTATAAAATAAGCCAGGTCTGCACCATGATACAAGTAAGCATCCGTGAATGAAGCATGGAACTCAGTGTGTTAGAAAGAAAGTATTGCTTCAATAACTAACGAGCTAGCATCGCCAGTTGTTTACCTTTATTTACAGTGGGTTTGTACATATTATCACAGTTAATGGCGGAAATCTTATGCTTTTCTGGGTGGGTTGACTGCCTATCTTTAATACCAGCGCTTACCTACACAACGTTGCAGGATATTGCGTACCTAATAACAAGCCAGTCCAAATCGGAGCAGAAGGATTTACCAAAGTCAGCTAAAGCGACTTTTTATACCCTGAACGACTACCGATACAGTGTAGATTCATTGTTAATTACATCAAGGTTGCGAGTTAATGTGAACACCAATCCAATTATATATATATATATATATATATATATATATATATATATATATATATATATATATATATATATATATATATATATATATAGATTTGCTAGCAAAGTAAACGCATCCAGTAGACTAGTTTCGTTCTTATTATGAACTCTGCAAGTAATGTGTCAACTTTTCCAGTGAACAGGAAATATGTATATATATAATAGAACTAGTGTTTACTTCAACCTTCATTTAAATAATTTTTATCACCACCCGCACAATCATTGATTAGTTAATAATATAGATTCAGTATTTTACTTAAAATTAGCACTTATGTGTAGGTTGTTATTGTACACGAAGTGGCCCAATTCTAGTAGGGCAAAGGGCGTTTTAACCATAAATAATTTCCTATCTTATACATTCCGTAGACTGATTTTTAAATTATGCTATGTTATTGTTCTTTTGTTCGCCTACCTTTTCTCTTTTGTTTAGACGACTAGTGAACGTGATGTCGTTAAACTGGCCGCCTACGAAACGGATGATGAAAAAGAGTGTCTTGCTAAATATTATGACTTTGACGATGAGGTTGACTCGTTGATGAAACTAGGCGATCGCTTCAATGATAGATTGACAACCACAACGTCGAGGACGCTGATTCAGTGCGCTCCTTTAGGACTCATAGGGCTTAATCAGGTTAATAACATGCTAACTAAAATTGTTTTAAAAAGTTTAATGCAACTTCAGATTATTTTACTATTTTGTATGGCTGGTAATTTTTATTGCGTTGGTGTTTATTTCGTGTTCGCAAACTTGACTTAAATTATCAATTATATATTAATGTTGGTTTCGTTAACTTAATACATTTCCATTTCGTCTTTCTTGCGTAGGCTGATTTTGCCAATGCTTAGTATACATGCATGATAAATTTCAGTTGTCATAACTGGAATTTAACCATTTTCCTGGTTATCTTTTGTCGACCTCGTAGATTACGCTACAATTTGTTTCTTTTCTGTAAAATTATTCACTATTATTCATTCATCCGATCCTGTCAATTTCGAAAATCATCTGTGCAAGAGACCGTTTTATTTCAAGATTCTTGGCCTGCATCTTAAATATCTTAATATGAGAACAGTTGAATAACTGTCCTTTCTGGTCTCATTGTCCTACATTCCTTGAAAAAATATATAGTAGGCATGGGACGTAATACCTGCTCCTACTGATGAGTCGTTAGTAAGCACGTAACAAATGTGCATATGAGATTATACCTTTCGTTCTTGGTGACTTTGGCTAATACTTCCTGTCGTATTTAATCTATTTTTTTATTAGATGCGCAACACCTGATACACTATTGCATATTATATGCATGTTAATGCAGTGTGAAAAATGAAAGACATACTTTATTCTAATTCCAGTCTGTTAAGACTGTTTTTTCTGGTTTCTGTTGCGTAATATATATTTCGGATTATGTTTGTCCCATACTTTTGGCTAAATTGAACTTAATGCAATACTTCTATCAATTGATTTTCCTTCTTTAAATGTTTGTTGTGTTTTTCTTTGGCGCCAACTTAGATACACTGCCGGTTAGACGGAATCCAGTACGCAGCTGCTCGGCAAAGAAAAATCGAAGAAGCTCGTGCACGACGTCTGCAAGCGGCGAACCGTGCGTTTGAAACCGGCGTCTACATTGATGAGGCAGTCGGTAATCTCCCACCGTCATCTCTAGCTAGCGAAGTCTCGGTCGAGACCGATCTTCACCCCCATATATGGGTGTTGTGCCCAGGTATGTCTGTTTCCAAATAGACGTTTCTGCAATTTTTCAATTTGACGACATATTTTGTTTGAAAGACTTATTTATTAAATATGTGCACAAGTTATGCTATATGTATGCAAATATGTATACACGGGTTTATGCTTGTTTGTATAAAGTTGTTCTCTACGCTATTTTTGTAGCGTTATATCATCAGTTTTAAGAATATTGCTTGTAGGTTATTTAGTTTTAAAATATCGTTCTTTCCCAGATACGATGTTAGGTTATATGCTATAAATTGTACAGAAGCACTGTCGCTCCCTCTTATCAACTGATTTACTAAAAAATGGAACACAGGAACTAATTTTGGTTAAATAGACAAAAACAGTTCCAATAAATAGCAGAAACATACATAAACACAGTTTCGTATGGGCTTTGGAAAGCCCATGGTAATGTCAGTGCACGGAAAAAATTTTTTTGCGCAGTTCCGGACAATGTCTGTTTAGTACAATAGCTCTCAAATAGAGAATCATGCTCACACATCTAGCTTCAGTTAATATTGCAAAGCGTCTGATTAGCATGTCGCATTATTCATAGGACAATGTATGCTTAGTTATCGATGTACGTTCAACACAAATCTCATTTTGAAATGTAAATATTGAGCTATTCGTGCTTTCTTACGAAAGTCTATTTTTTACCATGCGCCATTAGATCTTTGTGAGTAAGACCTCGAGTGAAGCTAGAGTATCTTGCTCTTGGTTTTAAGTTGTGAATCAAATGTTACGTTGCCATTTATCGGATTTATTAAGCAATTCTTTAGCGTACAAACGGCTTTCAAAGACCAAAAATACGTCATCAGCAAAACGAGTACACAATTCTGCCCCGAAATCAATGTTTGTTTAAACAATTTAGACACAAATTATTAAAGAATTGTGATTTCTGACGGGGAGGATCAGTTACTATGAGTGTATTTACCTAGTTAACACAAAGAAATGGGATGTAACGTCTAACTTCATCGTATAGTAGCGAATCTAATAACAGAAGCATAAAGTCAACTTCTGCCCTGCTTTCGAATTTCATCTTTGTTTAATTATTTCATAACTAGGTCTGTTGCGGAAAACATTTCTCATAGCTATTGGAGGCATTTTGACACTTTTTTTGTAGATAGTTGTCTTTTTGGCATCTACATGCTTGCCAAATCGAAATTTAACTAATAAATGATTGAGTTTAACAATAATTGATTCGCGGGTGGTGGTAACAATTCAAGCTCGCAAACTTGATTTAAAGGAATGACTGAGTTTGTTTGATCTGTCTGTGGATGTTTTAAAAAAAATGTTCACACTATGTTAGTCAACTATATTTTATTTTCTGTGTCATCGCGTGGGAAATACTTTCTAACTCATCTAACTGGCAAAAGCGTAGTGTGTGTGTGTGTGTGTGTGTGTGTTTCGACAAATGGAGTCTGATTATTGTTCAAAGGTATTGCAGTCGATACCTTTAGATGTAAAAATAAGAGTAGTATAGCTACGATTGAGGAATGAAGTTCGCCAGAATGTTATTTATTCATTTTGCACTTTGACCTCCATCTGTCATTTTTCATATATGCTCTAATTTTAACAGCTGAATCGAACGTGTGAATTAATAAAATTGCAGGTAGTTTTTACTTGACATTTCGATTAATATGTAGGACCGCAGTTCAGAAATAAATTAAACCACAGTAAAAGTTAAAAGGCGGAATTCTGGTCTATCGGAAATTTTCACACCATTTAATAAGTACAATATCAAAAATTTAATGTTTAATTTATCCGTTCGGACAGTGGGAAGATGTTATTTCCATCAAAACTAAGATTAATATTCTCATAAATTGAATGGCGCCTATGCGAGCTGAGTTCTGCTGCCACTTTAATCAATAATGAGAGTTTCTGCCAAAATTGACCTGCAGTTATTTCGAACAAGTCTAATTTAATAAATTTTATGAATGCTACTTTTAGTAGGATTGCACATCGAGAATATATTTTATTATTATTTAAGTTTTAGAGCAGTTTTGCGTTTATAGTTTTTGTTAAAAGTTCTAGTGTATGGATTTGCATATACGGTACGTCGTGCATAAAAATATTTGTGTTTCAGCAGGATCAAAAGGATATACCAAATTTAGCATGAACACTATGCGTCATCTCATGTACACATGTATTCCGTGATTACTGGCTACTTATCGGTAACACTCGTCATTACGCTCAAAGCCCCTATTTTTTAGTCAAATTGTTTGGAGCGGTTGGATGTGGGTAATCTAGTATACGGTCTATCAAGGCGATAGTAAGTGAACTCCAAATGTAGACTTTAACAATGTGAGTTAAAATCCAAAGCACTACATATATTGTGTACGAGACCTGTAAAGGGTACCAGCGCACTCACTTCTGAGATAGGCAAAATCGAGAATTTAGAACACCTGCTACCCCAAAAACGTTTTATACTATGGCATTGATCGATATCAGTTATAAAATTTGCGTGAAAATTACGAAACCACTCGATTAACAGTATACAAGTTTTGTGTATTGGTGGTTGAGGAGAATTGGCGTAGGGTGAGTTTGTGACGTAGTACCCGTTCTTAAGTCATCTGTAAGAACAAAATATAAATTTTCACTATCGGTTTCGCAAAGATCTGATTGATCCCCATTTCCACATACGCATTGATTTCTTCTTCATGGTGGCTGGGTGCTGATTCGTCACGTTTCCCACAAAGGTTTTAACATCCTTCATGCTAATCACTAAAAATCAAGTACGATTTAATCTTCGGTGACTGGCTACTTTTCGGTACAATATTTGCAGCACCATTGTTAGACTTCCAATCTCATACACACACACAAACACACACACAGTGCAATGTTCGCATTAACCACATTTGCTTAAACCTGTTATTGCGAGGTCTAACATGGTACTGCATATATCGTATCGAAACGTAGCCATTCAATGAAGATTATATCGTACCTCATTTCCAGTGGTTTGTAAGAATGATATTGAAGCCTTCCTGGAAAGGGACGAATCAGCACACAGCTACCACGAAGATGAACTCGATACCTACTTGGAAATGGATATCAATCGGATCTTTACGAAACTGACAGTGCAAATCTACTAACTATGAAATGAATCCGTGGATACTCTAAATGTGACGATCGCACTGCGCAACCTAGAAAAACACCGCTAAAGAAATATATAACAAAATATAAAGTTTCAAAAGACGAAACCTTTCATTTAAACTGATTTTCGCAAGTTCTTCTAGTCCCATTCGATCTGCCTTGTTTCTAGGTACGCCATACCTAATAAATAAATACATATATTTCAGTTCTACTGAACCAGTAATATCTGACTATTTATCTGTGTTATTGAGTAATGCCGTGATTATCGAGCCTATTTCTGATCTGCCGATGTACTAAAAGCGATGACACATCATATGGCGTTACAAAAAAGAAGTTGTCTGCAATGCGCAAAAGCAAAACAGATATAGCTATGAGAATTGCGATCTGGATATAATCACCGTCCATTGTTTACGAGAGAGTATATATATATATATATATATATATATATATATATATATATATATATATATATATATATATATATATATATTGTATAGTATAGAAAAGGCAATTCATTCAATAGAAATATGTAAGTAATTAATGGGTCAGGTGCTTATATCAAGATCGCAACCAATGTTCGTTTAAATATATAAATGTTCATTTCAATAAAACTTCCCCATGTAGTGTGGTGTCTGTTCAGTAATGACAGATTTGGGATGGTTAGTTGGAACTTTGTGTCTAAATGGATGTCATATGAGCTCCACCTAAAGGAAAAATAGAATATAAATGAAAATTATGTGTAGTATAGTGTTCACCAGATTCCGAAGCAGACATGCGCAGGTTCGAGCCCTGTCCGTGGCAAATTCTGGCCAGTACATGAGGAGTTCCCAATAAGGACGAAACCGGTCTACTGGACGAATTGTCTTTTCTACACTATACAAAATTTTAGTTTATACTGGCATATGTGGCAATACCACGGTCAGTGCTTATATCAAGATCGCAATCTTGATTATAAAAATTGTTATCACACAGGGATTGGTTACGACAAATGTATGGTTAGGACTGAATGAGCGAAAATATTTACGAATCGAGAACAATGGCTGTAGATACTGGTAGAAATAATATGTATTAATAAATGTTATTTCTTTAAATACGTTCTTTGTTGGCATACCTAACCTTAATATTCAAAAGTTTCATCAACATGATATTCTTATCGACTGGCCAAGAATAACAAAATTCAACAACAATCTACTAGTATCCAGTCAAGAACAAACAGGCCCTCGACTAGAATCAACAAACATACAATCGGATTGGCAACAAACTGAAGTGGAAATAACAGAGGCGCATACGGTGACAGAAGTTTCCAAACAATATGAGCGTTTAACACTGCAATCCACACTGGCGCTGTTACCATGTGGAAATTATAAATTTGCGCAACAAGGTGAAACGATCAACTACACTGGGAAAAAATAGCACTCGTACATGTAACAGTGAACAATGCGCACAAATGGTTAATTCTCAAGCCATCAAAACAATATTGACCAGATCTCAGACATCACTTTGCAATACTGCGAGAATGACCTTTACATGCAAACACGCATACACACAAACACAAACGCATACACACTTACCAACTAGCCAAAACGAGAAACAGAAGTAAAAACGAGTCAGATTTGTTACCACTAGCATAATCAATTGAAAACCCAAAATGTATAAATATGTATGATTGTATAAGAGATGATTAGTATTCACGAAATAAATGGCCTTTATCCACTTTGTTATTTATGTTCTTCTTCCTCATATATATATATATATATATATATATATATATATATATATATATATATATATATATAATAGCCTGACGAGCGTGATTCAGATAATTTGGTATATTTATTTACCTCAGCACTAATTGCCTAGCATAACATATATGTTTTTATTGTTTTTATGCATCATTTGATTAAACAATAACCAAAGAATAACAATTATATATTTTTTAAATTATAAATATTTTCATAGTTTTATTTGTTTTCATCTCTTTTCCGTAAATTAAAGAGAGGTACAGTACTAACTTGCGCCATTCTAACTTCAAACGTGGTATGTCTAGCTAAATGATATCGCGTTTTATTCTTCTGTCTCATGTGAATGAGTATACAATTTTGCTTTTGATTGCTTTCATATATTGAATGTAGTTGTACCTGTTAGAAACTCCATATCTTGATTTGTTTGTGTCTGCGTGCCTGTGTATCTTGCTAGAGATAGGGGACTGCTAACCCTATAATCTGTATGATTTTTGTCTTATTTGATTGGTGTTGATTATAGTTACCATTTGAAGGTAAACACCTTAGTTTTTTTCTAAATTACTATTGTTCTCTCGAATGCTGTCAATATAAATTTATCGACTGGCTTTATTATCCAAGTATGTATTAATGTGCATGAGATTATGCATAGGAGATTGTATCGTCCTATTTTCCCACATTCCTCACCAAAATATATAATGGTTAAAGGGCGTAATACCGGCTCCTACTGATGCGTCGCCAGTAAGCACGAAACGAATGTGCATGAGATTATACTTTCCGTTCATGCTGTCTTTGGTTTATCTTTCTTGTCACAACTGAACTAATTTGTTACTAGGTTAGCAACACCTAATACATACTTGCAGATATATTAGTTCTCCGCAACAAACAGTTTTTAACTGGCTTTAATATCATTGGAATAGACGGAAATGTAGCCATTTGTCTTTTAAGATTTTTAGTTTTATTCCCCAAACGTCAATGTATAAATGGAATGAAATATTCAAAATACAAGAAATGCATGTTTATATCACGCGAATATAAAGACACGAAATGGAATGCACAGATGATATATCAACGAATATTAAAAATTTAATAGTATGGCCTATTTTACACTGTGCATATCTTAATAGTAGTCGGATCAGGTTCTTCCGAGAGTTATAGACGTGTTAGCCGGGCAACAGTTGGTTTTGCAAAATTATGCAATTGAACTCAGATCCAAACATCCATTACTCCAAGCTCGTAATCCAACATCTCCACTTTGAACGTGTTGTTTGTTCTCTGTGGCGTCTACAGCTGTCGCAGCTTGGACTGTTATTTATGCAAATGTCTTCAATTGGCTGGGAGCAATTTCATTAACTCGAGCTAATTACTAAGATGCGTCAATCAAGAATAAGCGATAACAAACGGCTTGGTCATTTCGATTGCTTTTCAGTGTGCAGTGTCCGTGGTAAAAGTTATTAACACTGTTTTTATTGGATATAGAGCGTATCAGAAGACCAATGCTTCCTGATCACCGGACTTCAATAAACCCTCTGTTGGACGACTGGGTTCAACGAAAATTCAGTCTCGCGGTATCGGTCAGTTGATAATGCCACTCCGTACCTTGTATGTTATCATTACCAGTATCATAATCATCATCACCCTAGCCATTACGTCTTCATAATCATCATCATCTTCACTAACTATATATCGGCATTCACAAGTTGAAGCTTAACAGCCGTGTAATCGTGCGAATATTTAAATTAATATTAATGATAATAATCCTATATATTTGGAAAGAAGAAACGTAAAAAAATGAATGGATACATCCATGATGGCAGACCGTACATAGGTAGCGTCTTATTTTCCCACATTCATCACCCAAATATATAGTGGGTAAAGAGCGTAATACCGGCTCCTACTGATGAGTCGCCAGTAAGCACGAAACGAATGTGCATGAGATTATACTTTCCGTTCATGCTGTCTTTGATTTATCCTTCTGGTCATAATTGAACAAATTTGTTACTAGGTGCGCAACACCTAATACATAATTGCATGCCTATGCTTGCTTAAGTTTATTTTGATATTAACAGATTCTTTTGAGATAATATTTGTGAAGTCTTTGAATTTTTCACATGTTCATTACTGCGAGCTTCTCCTCTATGACTCCTTTTGGCTATACCAGACTAAGACCGTCTCAATTCTCCACTGGGAGCGGTCGTCGTAATGTAAATTAATAGTTGGCACAACTATGAATTTCATTGTTATGCGGCTGTGAGACTTCAGTATAGTAAATTGATTTAATGCTGTGGGCTAGGTTTGTAGCTTTTTGGTAGGATTTCTGCTGATACAGCTATTTAATATCTAATTTTTTTTCAATGAGGGATGATAATATCTCCGGATAACAATTTGCTTTTTGGCATATATGCTATATTGGCGCTGCAAGATTTCAGTTTTTCTACACTGATCTACACGTAGGTCTACCAAAAGAATTTTAATGAATTACCATTAAAATTCGGACGTATTTTTTACCACCAGCACACTAAGCACATTCTTGAAATACCAGATTTCCTAGACACTTTTCCTCCTGAATTCCCGAAATTTTGCAACTTGGTTAGTAAGAATATTGTTAAGAGTGATCAAGTAACCGATATTGCGTATCGATAAACTGGCGTCAGGGTGTGAAATTGGTAGTCTCCAGCAGGCATTCACCTCAACGGGCATTCATCTAGACCAAACAGAACGAATAAATCGATAAACATATATACACTGACGCTGAATGCTATAATTTAACCAATAATTGTTTGCGCGGGTGGTGGTAACAATTCTTTAAATCAAGTTTGCGAGCTTAAAGTAAACACCAATCCCGTTGTATTTAACCAGTCGTCGAACAACATAACAAAGCTACCGCTAGCCGCAACGCACTGACGCGTTTTGACCTTCCTTGATCATCATCAGAGTACGACGGCAAACTGACTATCGAGGATCAAACCGCATTGAATATATATGGAAATCAAATTTAGATATGCGGCTCTCACCTCTAGCAGTCTTGCATACATTGAACTTGACTGAAAATGTCGGCTGCACAATTTCTATGCAGTCACGAACATTAACTGTTTGCAGCTTTCGCCACATATACATATATAGACAATACAATTTAAACAATAATTGATTGCGCGGGTGGTGGTAACAATTCTTTAAATCAAGTTTGCGAGCTTGAAGTAAACACCAATCCCATTGTATTTAACCAGTCGTCGAACAACATAACAAAACTACCGCCAGCCGCAACGCACTGACGCGTTTCGACCTTCCATGATCATCATCAGAGTACGACGGCAAACTGACTATCGAGGATCAAACCGCATTGAATATATATGGAAATCAAATTTAGATATGCGGCTCTCACCTCTAGCAGTCTCGCATACATTGAACTTGACTGGAAATGTTGGCTGCACAATTTCTATGCAGTCACGAACATTAACTGTTTGTAGCTTTCGCCACATACATATATAGACAATACAATTTAACAATGTATGCGAGACTGCAAGATGTGAGAGCCGCATATCTAAATTTGATCCATATATATTCAATGCGGTTTGATCGTCGATAGTCAGTTTGCCGTCGTACTCTGATGATGACCATGGAAGGTCGAAACGCGTCAGTGCGTTGCGGCTGGCGGTAGTTTTGTTATGTTGTTCGACAACGGGATTGGTGTTTACTTCAAGCTCGCAAACTTGATTTAAAGAGCTGAATGCTATAGTTTGTCATCTTTCAAGTCTCAGAAGTATAAAGGTTGACCGACAGTGTTCTCTTCTCGAATACCTTAGAATTGATGGCTAGTGAAATTGACGGGCGACTCTAGAAGGATTTGTATAATTTGCCAAAGGCAGCTAAATCAATGTTTCTTCATCTGTGAATCTCAATTGAAAGCGATGTTTCTAGTGTTGCCAGATATTTTAGGTATGCGAATTCGTTGATGACTGGCAGCAGAACGCCATTCAGATTGATTATTTTAAAGTCTTTGAGCTTCAGATCATACCAAGTTGGCACATCCTGAGCGCGGTTAATGCGTTTCTGGAACTCGTATTCCTTTTCTTCATTTGAAAAAGCATTGTGAGCTTTTACTTTGTCCTGAAGCTGCATAACACCAGGGTCCACCGCTCCAAAGAGTATCGAGGTGATCACAGAAACGAACGCTTCAAAAACAATTAAGCAGGTTGGAGGCGAGGTCCGTCTAAATATGTTCGTATAGGAAGCGGTGAGTGGTCGCAAAAGTAATCTTATGATCCATAAATCGCTTCACTTTGAAAGGTAGGCAGAACGCTTCGCAGAAAAGTCCTCTTAATTGCCTGCATTTGTACCGATCCATGAATATTTGCTTGTATAAAAAATGCGAAATACTATTCTCAACCCATCGCCAATACTAGAAATACGAAATTCAATTTTCAATCTTAAATGTCAAACAGCTACAAGTGCCGATAATCTGATACCGAACTTATGTAAAGATGACAGTTTTTGGTGCAATGTACAATAACCAGACAGTGACAGTTGCTTGGGATTTCTTCACCATCATTTCGAACTTAAAACGGGCAGTTGTAATTCGTGCGATAACCAGCATGATAAAACCTTGGGTATAGCCATTTCTAGGCTGTTGGCTTTGATTATATTAGGTAATCAGAGTACATAGCTTGAATTATATATTGGACAAGTAATAGCTTGATCCCAAGTTGGACGATGTTGTGTAGGTTCTATATTATCTGAAGGAAATTACTTTAACAGAGACATAAATGTCACTATCACAGAATGGCCGTCTTTCTAGAATTTAGGTGTGCATTGCACACAAGACTTTGATGTTTTATCCAGAAATTAAATTCCTGCAAAATTTTCAAATGGTATACGATCTCCCTACACAATGGATGTACCAGGTTCTCTACAAAGTAATCGTAAAAATTTCCCAAATTCAGAAACGTTCGGCAAGTATGTCCACATTCTCCATATTTATTCAATTTTATAATATATACTGTCCTGAGATACACCGTTCAACAAGTTCAGGATGCAGGCGCTGAAATTCTTTCAGGCGACATTAGGTAGATTGGCATGGTTCATTCCGCCTTTTTGTATGAAATTAGCATGCCTTCATTGTAAGATACTAAATTAAGATCAGCCATCACTCATTTCAGCTCTACGACTTGAAGATGAAGATTTTAAATTAGTTTACAGGTTCATAAATCTTTATAGCTGTATTATAAAGTCAAGTATTATGATTAACGGTGTGCATATGAAATAATCGAAATCTAATTTAGTCATTTCTAACTTTCGTCATTTATGGCGATTTAGTAACAGAAGCTGTTAATTACAACACATTTCCATACATTTGGACTGCAGACGTCAATGTTCTCCCCGGCGGTAGATAAGTCGATCTTGACTATACAGGTAAAATTGCATTATTTTTCGACAACTTAGATTCTGCCCGAGCCATGTTGAATATATTAGCAAGCGTTGCTCCCTTTTTATGTATGAAATTTGCGCACTTCTAGTGTAAGATACTTCTACAGGATCACGCACCATTCACTTCAACTCTGCGGCTTCAAAGTGAAGATTTGGACGTAGTCGTCAAGTTAGCATATCTTGGTAGTTGTATCAATAACTTAGAAAATATGAGTGACGAGGTGAATATGAGTATCGCGAAAGGTAGAGTCACATTATTCAAGCTTTGCAATTTATGACGAAACACTAGCATCTTGCTCTGTTTTGAAGGTTGTGTGTACACTGTATATGTACGTGCAGTTTTATTATACGTCGGTGAAACTTGGTCCTTTATAGTCGAAGAATTTAGACGATTACAAGCATTCGAGTAGCGTTGTTTGGGAAGCATATGTGTTACCAACAGAGAATAAGCAACGATGACATCCGTAGACGTAAAGTGAACTAGTTGCGTAGTAGAGACATTCTCTGAGCCAGCACTAGATTGGCGTAAGAAACAAGCTGGGCAGATTTTTACATAGCATAAACGGCTTAAATAAACACTTTTCAAATTTGGTAGTCTAGTACGCGCTCGCCTGCCAGAATGGGGTCCACGTGCGCATCATAGTTCTTGGTTGAGACCCCTGCGCGATATAGCATCGAGTCGAGTTCGTTTGCGATCTTGTCGCAGACTTCTATTATAAGCATATTCCTTTTGATTTCCTTTTCTTGGTAGGACCGAGTTAACTGCGAGGTTCGGATTCGGGTTTATGAAGCGATATTGTAATATCAGTAAGGAAACTGTATTGCCGATTTCAACTTGCCTTAGAGCATACTTGCCCATAATAGTGTGGTGTAGTAGTTGCTCATTTCTGCGTGTTATGTAGGTAAATATGCCCATCTAAACTATATCCTCCACTTCATATACCAGTCTGTTTTAATAAATTTTGTGTAAATTATTAGTTCTTCATTATTTTTACACTTATTTTCAGTCTTGTTATTTGATTTTATTTATTCTTTCTCATGGTTATGTGGCAGTGAAAAATCAATTAATAACGGATTTTGTATTGCTGTCCGTGATAATGATGATGAGGCTGATGGTGACGTTATTCGCTTTCTTCTGCACTGGACGACGAATGTTTCATAACAGACGAAGCTACTGACTTTGTTTATCATTAAGCTTTATTTGACTTTTTTTGAGGGATCGTCTAACTCCTTTGGATTGTTTGTAGTGTTCTGTGAATTTAGCAAATTTTTACCTTAAAATTGGTTTTTATTTCAAGAGCTCAGTAACCATTTTACTTACTCGGCATTTGACAAAATTTGTGAAACCCATTGAATCGGCTCCTGTTGTTTAGCTGTTGTTCATCCCCTTTGTTTTCCTTATCGTCAATAATGTGGATAGTGATGCTAGAAGAATCTTTTCTCTTAAACTAAGCGGGCGCCTCTGCTATGCGCAGTAATCCTCTAATTATTATTACCAGATGCACTAACTTATCATCAGAAATACCTGGATAGCTGATTAAAAACCAATAGTCTGCATTGTGAGTGTGTCTATATGCGCTTATAGAACTAAGTTTTTTAACCTGTCACAAGTTGCCATATACTATCTTAACCAGAGGCTAAAAGTATAAATTGTACTTCATCGCAAACCCGACCTAAACAGTTTGAAGTTGGTTTCTTTTTATTTTCTGCGAGTTGGCATAATTTCCAAAACGACGGGAAATGTCATATTACGCAATTAGGGATCTTAGTGAGTGGAAAATATTGTTTTATCAGAGGCTCGTCAATGGAAGTAATTTCCGTAGAATTTAAGGTGGCAAGCGGCGGGACTTATATGAACATCCGATTGTACGCATACATTTTGACAACTCGCCCTTCCAGTTCCCTCGTCTCATGTCTAGTTACGCTTTGGTGTTTGTACATAAACGTCACAAGTTGGATTTTTACGTGATACTTATGCTGTTATCTAGGCAGTTGTGAGATTGTTATCAATGCCACGTGTCCACAAAAAGTCGTACAGTACATATTAGTTACAGACGCATGAAAACTTGCTAGTAGTCGAGCGGACGTTTAGCTTATCTGGAGTGAGGCTATATTTCATCCAATATCTCGTCGAACCTTTTAAACTGTTTAAAATATCCGATAGTTTTTAAATTCTCAATCCAATTGAAGACACGTGTTACCAGGTATTTTTTACTAAAAATTCTTTACCTAGTTGAAAAATGAATTAACAAATTAACGCTTCGCTATAATTTCCGTAAAGCATGTCTAGATGTCTGCATGCATTTTGTGAAATGTCATTCTGCATTGCGAAGAAAACAGTTTATATTTGCATGCGTATCTATCTGTGTTAAATATGTGTACTCCTTCTGAAGAACCGCATAGCTTGCACGTTTCGTGGATTCTGTGTTCCAGACAACATGACCTGCAATTTATTCAAATAATTTATTCATTATCGAGCTTGCCATGGTTTGTAACTGTAGACAATAACAACCTTGTTGTACCGACTAGAACGGCATGAACCTGGCTGGCACTGTTGAGTACAGCCATTGCACTATTTGTGGTGTCTTGCGTTTGACATTACGTCGCGCTTAACTCTGTGTTAGATGCATAGTGATGTAATAATAACACACGTGACAAACGCGGAGGGCAATTTTTGGCCAGTTCAGGAAAAATGGCGATTGGCGCCTTGAATTCAACCGCTCTGGGCAAATAGTGTTCGTCAGTCTAGCTTGGCCGATCATCTAATAAAAGCACAAGTACTTTTAATAATCCATTTCAATAAAAATTGGCGATCCAGTGTACTTTTCCAGCCTTCAAAGAACTGAATATTATTCTATAATTAAATATAGTTTTATAAATTATGTTTTGTTGATATCTATGGTGATTGTGATAATGTTGATGGTAACGTTTCTTTGTCCATTTCAATTGGAATATTTATGCTTTGCCTCCATCATCAGTGCTGTTTAGGCATGAACAATAACATTTTCTTCGTTATATATGTTGTCAACGGAGGCTAATTTATTAATATCGCTGATTTATTCCGCCAGATCTAAGCTGGCGAATAATGGACCTTTTCCATCTGTACCAGTGACTTTATCCCGAACTCTCTTACTGGTAGCCACGCTTACCTATGTGTGCCGCATTGCAACTAGCCCTTTGTGAGGAGAAAAGGCTAAGGTCGGAGAAATCAAAAAAAAAATCAGACGGCTATGATCTTACTCTTGCCAAAATTCAAACGTATCACTAATATAAAATGTAATCAACCCACTAATTTAGTATCTCAGGATGAAAGGGCTATTTTGCTATACTAAGAAAGGATCAATACACTGGCGAACTCGCAGGAGGACAACTAGAGTAAGGTTACTGACGTACAGAGTTCAAGGAATTAATAGAAGAGGGAAAGAGATCGATGACAGATTTATCTATCTATTTAGCTGGTATGCATTTTAAATTCCACTTCTTAGTAAAGGTATTGCAAAGGTCATTGGCTTCGATCTCCTTCGTAGTAGAACAAAAAACACGACATAATTCGCACGGTGGTCTTCTGTATGACATTGCTATTCACTATATGTTAATTATGCCCAAAGTTATCTTGTTTAGGGGCTCTTGAATTGTGAGCACTCGATCCCAATGTATTCAGATATGTCACCAGAATTAAATTGGTATGGAAGTAATAGAATGTGTTCTTTCGAACTGATTTTTTTCGATGACTAGACATTGAATGGTTAGAATAAAAGTTCTGAGGTATTTGTATTAGGATATGGCACACATATCCTATTTTTAGAAAATTCTCATCAACTGCTATGGTGGGCGTTATGATCCGTTTGTTACAGACCGTGTCCGTAGATCGTAAAGGTACATATTAAGTAACGGAAACCGAGAGACACCAAAATAAGCATTTTGAGTCCGATGCCTCTAAAATGGATAGCGCTAATGAAATGGAATGTTTAACCGGAGGGCTGGATTTCAACTTTGCGTGTTTATGAAGAGCTGTCTTATAAACTTTTGCGAGATTTCTATTTTCATAAATTGACAATGAGGTTTTCCTATATTTAAATGTGCCTAAATCTCGTTGACTGTAAGAAAACTATTTACTTTTAAATATTTTTTAAGTGCCCTAAAGTAGTTTGTGTATACTTAGAGATATTTTTAGGTCATATCATCCTGAAGACCTACTTTATACACATAAAGAATTTTTGAATTATTTTTTATTCAATGGAAATTATTTTTGATAAATTTAGCTACTCTTGAATATTTGAATTGACCAAATTTATGTTAATATTGCTACAAATGAAGACATGCGAATTGCATTTGCCCGCCTATTTTGGCCGCTTTCTACTATTTATACTTTCGCTTCATTACTTGTTACCCTGCATATCATCTGTGTTTCTACAATCTCACTTTTAGGCGGTGAGCGGCCACTTTTGCTGACTCGTGGTGAGACAATCGGTATAGCAGTTGGCTGCGCTCTCGCAATATTGCTGGGAGTAATTGGCGTTTGCTTAATGCGCAAGCAGGGCAAAAAGACAGCCCCTATGGTCGCTCCTCATTTAGGCTTGCACATGCCTGGTCAGCGAGTTTAAATTCTACAACGCGTCAGTAGACTGACACGAAGAGGTGTAACCTAATAACGTTTTGGGTCGAGCAAATGCATTTATTGTAACCGCTTTGTGAAGAGGGAAGTTCAGGCCATTTTAATATACTTAAAAAAGAGCACTATGGCTCCACGCGTATAAAGATCTAAAAAAAAACTTGATAGATTTAGCTAATATATTGCGAGTTATCATATTATCTGGATGCACACGTTAAAATGCTTCCTGTATTTGTTGACGTTTCTTGTAGTATATATATATAATTTGAAAATATTTTAAAATGCCCTTCTTAGGTACGTCGCCACACTGCGTAATAGAATCTGACGTTCAAAATTAATTTGATTGATTTTTTATTCTACAAAGAGTTAATTTGAAGCGTACTTCCATTTCTGTCTTTTATCGTTTAAATTTTTGCAGATTATAGAATAGAAAAGGACTTTGTACGATTCATTTACAAGTTTATACATTAATTTTTGTGCTTTGAACAATCTATTTTGAAGTAAATATTTTAAATGACAAAAAATTATATATATATATATATATATATATATATATATATATATATATATACAAAACTATTCTACATTTCTTATTCTCACAGGTATATGGCATTAATTGCTTTGTGAAATCATCGTGAAATAATTTCTTTTTCCATATTTTTTACTTGACCAGAGTACACATTTAATGATATAGATATCGCAAGCTCATCCAAAATTCTTCATAATATTTATTGATTGAACTTACTGAGTTGTTAAAAATGAAGTTTGGATTTTGAAAAGGACTACCAACGTGTTGGTCGAAATAAAAATTAGCAAATATCAAGAAAAAGTTTCTGTGAGCATGCGGTGACTCTTTCTTAGGAGAAGAGAGTATTAACAATGGAATAACATCATTCGTCACAAAAATTATTCACAGTATTGGCTTACATAGCGTTTATTGACGGTAAACCATTGATATTGTAAATATTTGTTCATCTTCGCCTATTTTTCCGAATCTCAGCTTATCTCTCAAACTTTTCTTGGTTCGCTGTTGACTTTTTTAAATTCATGAGAAATTTCATTTTTTGAGCTGGGTCTTTTGTAAAATTTGGTCTCCTTCGTCTGTACGGCTATGCATGGTCGCTAATTTTACTCATCAACTCGTGAAAATGTAGTTACATTAATTAAATTTGCTTTAAGATGTTTTCTGCTACGTTTTTGCGACAATGAGATTTTTCAATGGCCAAGTTTTGTGTTGTAACCTGGCAATTTTGCATATTATCGAAAATTCACTATTAGGCACAAAGCATTAAATCTCGTCATCTACCTTTTCATTACAAAGAGCAAATTTTACTGCGCTTTTGCCATTACACATGAGACTTGATCTGTGAACTAATTTATAGATTTATTTGTAATGTTGACTTATTCTTAAATTACCCTTGGTATTACCATTAAACTTGGAACTTTGTCCTTTATTTGACTTCCATCGAGTTTGCGATAGTTGCATTAAATTTGACCTGATATCGTTTAGTTCATTTTAATAGTGATCTTGAAAGATTTGAATTTGATCACATGTGAAAAAGACGAAAAATTAAGAAGCTCAATTAAATGTTATATGTTAGAGTTGAGAATTGATTTCGCGTTAGAACACTCTTTTTGCGTGTTGTCTGCTTTATATTTTTCAATAGCAATCTTTAAACTTACCAAAAGCCTTTTGAAGCTCTTCAGCAGGTGTTCAATGACAGTGGGCATCAAAGCCAGTAATGCATGAATTTGTGTGGCACTATATATATATATATATATATATATACTACTGCGGCTGACTCCTTTTGGAGGGATAAGCTTGCCCATATTCATGGGAGTTTCTTGAGAATTTGGTATATATATATATATATATATATATATATATATATATATGCATTAAGTATAAACTAAAAATTTTATCAAGTAGCAAAAGCTTTTCCATCAGTAGGCCGGTTTCTGCCTTATTGATAATTCGTCAAATACATTCTCGAATTTAACCATGAACAGGGCCCGAATCGAAGCACATTTACTTCGAGTCCAGTCCACAGCAAAATTCGGGACATGTCTTAACGAGCTTCCAATAAGGACGAAACCAGTCTACTGAATAAATTTTCTTTGCTTCCTGATGCAATGTGTGCAGTAGAGCGGTTTCTTACTTATTGGGATCTCATCAAATACTGTCCAAAATTAAGCCATAAACCGGGCTCGAAACGGACACATTTGTTTCAAGCTCAATTCGCAGCAAAATTATTGACATTCCTTAACGAGTTTCCAATAAAGATGAAGTCGGTCTATTGAATAAACAGCCTTTGCTACCTGATGCAATTAGTATAGTAGAGCAGTTTCTTTATTGGGAACTCGCCAAATACTGTCCAGAATTTTGCCATGGACTGGTCTCGATTCGGGACACATTTGCTTCGAGTTCAGTCAGCAGCAAAATTATGGACAGTATTCAACGTTTGTTCAAAATATAACGAAACCAGTCTACTTAATAAATTTCCTTTGCTACCTGATGCAATGCGTACAGTAGAGCGGTTTTTTACCTATTGGGAACTCGTCAGATACTGTCCAGTGCTTAGCCATGGACCGGGCTAGAATCGGGGCACATTTGCTTCGAGTCCACTCTGCAGCAAAATTATTGACAGTACTTTACGAGTTTCCAATAATGTTGCAACCAGTCTAGAGAATATATTCCCTTTGCAATGCAGTGTCTAATGTATACTGATATATGTGTAAGACAGTTCCTATACTGTAACTTAGTTTTGTCTATACTAGCCGGCATATTAGTAATTTATGAATTTACAAGCGAGGTTTCAACACGTGCTTTTTATTTACTAGCATTTAAAATATACCGTGACTGACAGTCTGGATGCATTTATAAAAGTGCGGCATGTTTTCGCTTTTTTTAGCTTCATGTGCGTACTAGCGACTGCCAAATTTAACGCCCGAGTATGTTATTATCCGAAAGAAAAAATAATATTTTGTGTAAGTGATATTGCATTATTGCCTCGTGCAATAACTTGCTATTACAAATGTCCTGCTGGTATGATCTGTACAATGACCGGGATGCCAATTAAAATCCACATATCTGAAGAGTTTAAAAAAAAATTATAATAAGAATTCTGCCTAATATGTCGGCGAGAGTCTTGATGGAGTTTGCTTGACAAAATTTACCGACCGATGAGTGCTATCAATTGTCCCGCACAAGAAAAAGTCAGCAAAATTAACAACAAGAAGGCCAACACTGAGAACTATAACTTAACATTTGAGTATTATTTAAAATGAGTCAGCATTTTGGGAATTATCTGGAAATTTTCTGCTCATACGTTGGTTGTGCTCGAGGTTCGGTTCCCTTATAGCCACCATTGATAAGAAGAGTAAAACCAAGGTATATATATATTACTTTCAACGTTTACAGTGACTTAAGGCAATCTATCACTGTGAAGGAAAGCACCAACATTGCTCATATTCTATCATTGCTGCATTCATGTCATTTGACTTTTGTTTAGTTACGTGCTATCTATAAATTTCATTTTTCTATGCACATTCCTTTCATTGTTGCGCGGTGCACATTAAATCATACACATACTTTGTCCTTAAGTATAATTTAAGGGTTTATGTAATGTAACTTTTTTAGTTAATTACGCTTAAATTTTCGCCCTTTGTGTGATTTTGTACATTCCCCTTCCCTTTTATTCTTTTTTGCTTGGAATCAACTAATTTTAATGAGTTAGCTACTTTCCATTTTTCGTTCACCGTTCGTCAAAAAAGTGGTTTTGAATTTGGAATATAAAAAATAAGTTGCAATCAATTTTATGCCAAAACTGACAGCGAACACTTTTATTTTTTGTGTTTTAAATGTTATTTTGCACAGGCCTTGCAGATTCTGCACTTTTACCGAACATATTTCCCTTATATATTATTCCCTATCTTTAACTTTTTTGTTGACTTGGTCAGACTTGGTTATTGGCCTTTTTAAATTTCATTTTTTTGAGTCTTCAAGCATGCTAATGAAGACGAAAATGTGGCATATAAGGTAGCCTTCAACGTTTTTTTTTTAATTTGAAAAAAAAATTATTTTTTGTATAATAGGGTCTAATACGTTAACGCAAAGCTCAATCATCCTATGTGAACATTAAGTATACCCGTGAAATGGCGCCCTTTATTCACCATTTATTCCTACATTGTTGCATTTTTAGAACTATTTTGTCTTGCATAATAATTTGTAATATTTTTCATGCACCTGAGTGTGCTAATTACCAACTCGTGTTGTTTGACTTTGTTTAGTAAAGTTATATTTGTTAATCCATTTATGCTATCGGCTCGCCTTGTTATAAATTTAAGGAGTAAGTCACTGAAGCTATGGCTTTTTCCAGTTCGCACTATACCGGATATATGTTTAACTTCCTTTTTTCTTTTGTGCACTAGTTTATACGTTATCAATTTTTTTAAGTACACTTCAGTTTGAATGTAGTTCAGAGGACTTAACTAGTGAGACTTGTATTTAATTTCACGTTCCTGTATTGTTTCTGTTCTTTTGAAACGCCCAACTGTGTAAAATCTAGCAAAAACGCTTTCAACGGAACTTGAAGTCAGTCTGGTTTCTGTTTTTCTCTGACGCGCATTGATGTACTTATTCGTGAAAGCCGTTGTGTCATAGCTAGTCAAGATTATTTCCGAGACTAGATGAACATAATTTTCACTTCATTGAAGAAAATCGTTTACGCTTGGATATGCCTTTCTTTATATGCTGTGCAAACATACAAAAGCTTCGGGAAAGGTAAGGCTTAAGTCGACTAGCGGCGCTTACTCATCGATACGCCAGTTCATCTCATGTCATTTTATACACAGTGGGATTCTCGATTGTCGATTCTCGATCTATAGAGTGGAAAATGATAATTTTTTCTTTCATTATTTTTGCTCTATGCTCTACTGAAGTAAACCGTGCTGGAAACGGGTCTAAGTTTCGGCATGAATGCATTTGTGATCTGATTGAACAGTTTTAGCCGCTGGCGATTCAAAGTCCAGGCTTTAAGAACAACAACAGGCAGTACTACTGAGCGTCCTTACATGTCAATGCACTGTAAATAAATTAAGTATGAGTAGGGTCAAGAAATTCTTTTTCCGAATTCGCGTGCAATAAAAGCGACTTTCGTGTTAACACACGTCAGTGAATGCTTTATTCAAGCTTTGACAGATACATTTTGCATGGAACGTATATATATATATATATATATATATATATATATCGCCACTCACACAATCGAATGAAAATCCAGGATGTATATAAATTATAATATATATATATATAAATATATATATATTTTATATATATATATTTATAGATATATATATTTTTTTTAAATTAAGAAAACGGAACCATGCAATTATTGATCTATAATTACTGGTGATGTTTCTCCTATCGCAATATTAACTAATATTGAACTCATTTTATTCCTTAACTTTGAATATTCCTAAATTCTAAACAGTCACACATTTCTCTTGTATGTTTAAAATTTTTTAAGGTTTTTGGATTCCCTCCGATAAGACATGCTTGAAAGTACTTCCTATAAATTGGCAGTGAATTTGGAGGATGTATGCGTGCGAATCAATTTATTTTTACATAAATAAAATGATTATTTAAGCTATGGTAAGATTGCTTCTCCTATTAAGTCAGCTGTTTAATAGTTAAAAAACCCCCATTTCTCTGTTTACAACAGATGATGCATTTACTACAAGTACAGTCGTATTATCATTTTTCTTCACCCACTCACGTCTAAAATGTTGCTGGAGTTGAAAAAATGATGCTAACATATTTTATTAGCAGAAATTTTTCATCATATAAGAATAATGCTACTTTATTCTCCTTTTTCGTCTAGTGCTTATACAATAGGACTATATGTTTGTAGGTCTTTACCGCCTAGTAAAACGTAGTTTACCTTAAATTCGATCACTTATCTTAATTGTGAACGATAATTTTGTTGTAGTGTCATATATGTGTTATCTTATTAAGAACAATGATAGAACTTTTACTTTTACAGTCCCAAAAATAACTTTTTGGCATGGTATCTAAACAACTATCCAGCATAGCGATGATTTTCTATTTCGTTGCGTGAAATTTGTGTTACCTATTTCCAAGTTGGTGGTTTGCAGCTTAGCATCCTTTATTGTTAAACTTGAAGCGGTGAGACGAAACCGTATTTCCCCACTATTGTCGACCGTATGTCTAATTTAAATAAAGGATACACCAAGGCAATAGTTGTCGCTTTGATTATTGCGGCTAAAAATTGAGTTGATTGTTGAACAAAATAAGTTTAACGGGGTCATTGTTGTTGCTATAACTTAAATATGTGACTAAATCAAACTTGCAGCGACGCTAAATTGAACTAGTTAAAGTACGGTGGAATATTGTTGTGATTAGTGTCTTCAAGTGCGTGATTCTACCTATTTGTTGCATACTTGTATGTCCCCCGAGCTAATAACAATCCGTTTTAGCTGGGTTAATACTGTGTCGCCGCTAATTGACTGACCAAGCCAGATAAATGTCATCACGCATAGCAGTCCACCTAATAGATCGTGGTTTTAGGGCAATTCTTCAGTTTGAGATTGAATTGACAATGCAGCTGTGCTTACTCGGTTAAAAGCGGTTGGCTAATTACCTTTTTTAAGGTGAACATAAATCCAAAGAAATTGGTTAATACATTCTCATTTGTTATGTCTGGTCGATTAGTGTAATATTTTTCTACTACAGGCTGTCGCACTTAACGAGGCATGTGGCTTGTGATTATCCTTTGAATCTCTCAGATTTTACTTGCACATAAGGTGCTTGTTATCATTGATTGGAGAACATTTAAACATTTTAAATTATAGATTACAGATAGAAGATATAAATCAATAAGCCAGTTTCGATAATTTAAAACCTAGTAGAGTAGAATTATGCGAAAATATTTTTATTAGTCATACTGATATACTATCCTTGGAAATGTATATCAGTGAAATAATGACCTTCACTACATTTATTTCGACGTTTACATGTGAGCGATGAACGAAATATATTTCTAGTCTAGTTTACGACATTAGGGTATCTTTTTGTGTCGTGTTGTATGACCTAAGGTTTTCAAATTGTATAGTTTTGTCGATTATATCTGTCGAATTCGTAGTTCAATCTGTATATTTAAGACGGTTGTTAAGGTCCGATTTATCCTCTTTCAATTAACGTTAGATAGGCTAGCAGGACACATCTAGACGGTAATTAGTTTTATTGAATCGAATTATTATTTTAAAAAAACTAGTTCCGCTGCTGTAAATTGGTCTGTTGGACTGAACATGTGTAAGATTGCAATAAAAATCTATAGTTTAAACCATTATATTCAGCAAGATGTCAATTTGTAAAATTGTGTAGAAAATTAAATAACACACGAATCGAAAAGTTGACAAACCTAAAATTTTATGATGCAGTCACAATCAAAGAATAATGTTCCTAACCAAAGAGGAAAAATTTATGCGTAGCGATTTAAATATTCCAATACCTGAGAAGCAGTTGCATTTCGTGGTTCATATTTAATTTGCTTTTTCTGACTTCGACAATTTGATTAGACTTATTCATTTATTTGATTGTATAACGGCTTGATTGGATTTTTAGACTGGTTTAAACAATTTGTTGTGTTAAATTCATAAAGAAATATTTTATGTTAGGTTTTTTATGAAGTCTCATTTAATTCCACTCACCTTTTGCACATTTCTAGTCATTCACGTGAATTATTACTTTTATTGTATGCAAGAATAGGATTTTGCCCGAAATGCATTTTTCCAGACGCGAATAAACACAACAAAATTCCTTTCTAGAATTCATCAAATTCGATAATACTGCTAATGAAATGTCCAACACATGAAGCAATATAACATTATGTTGTGAGACTGGTTAAACATATGATTGGCGTCTGCTTCATGTCCGTGAATTTGAATTGAATACTTCATTTTGCCACCAGCGCAATCATTGCTAGCTTAATTGATGAATAAAATATTTTTTTATACTGTGTAAGTTGTGGTTATTTCTAAGCGAGTGAACTGATTTTTCCTGAAATATTGATATTTTTTCTAATGCGAAATCAATTAATCATTTATATATTTAAACGAACAATGGTTGAGCGAGCTGTGATAACATTTAATAAAGCCAAGTTGGCGAACTTGATATAAACACATTACACATTAAGTACTTACATTAATCAGTATAAACTAAGAATTGTATAGTGTAGAAAAGGCTATTCATCCAGTAGACCGGTTTCGTCCTTACTGGGAGCTCATCGTGTACTGGCCACAATTTGCCGCATACAGGGCTCGAACCTGAGCACGTCTCTCTGAGCACCAGATTCCGAAGCAGACGTGACCAGATTCGAGCCCTGTCCGCGGCAAATTCTGGCCAGTAAATGATAAGTTCCCAATAAGAATGAAACCGGTCTACTGAATGAATTGCCTTTTCTACACTATATAATTCTTAGTTTATACTGACATATGTAAGTAATTAATGGGTAGGGTTTTAATATGAAGTTCGCAACCTCGATTATAGTAAATAAATTAATCGCTGTTAGATCAAATAACTTGTGGAGCAATAATCCGAATGACTTCATTATGTTTCTGTTTGACAAAATGGGTGAATGGATTTCGTTTCCCGCTTATGAGAGAAAAATTATTAACACGTGTTTTTTGGAACCTGTTTAATGATTTGATAATATCGCAAATTTTTTCTAAATATAACACGCTTAATCTGTAATTTAAAAAAAATTTACATTTAAAGATTGTTTAAAGGAATAAACGAACTTAAAACGCATTTTAATACATAAACTATTTTAAAAAGTTCAAAACGTTATATATTAATGAATCATTATAACCATTAACAAGGTTAATGTTTTCTATTACTTATTGGTTTTATTTTTAATGATTTTGTTGAAGTTTGAAACATTTTTGTCATAAGTGAAGTGCATAACTAAAAAAACTTCAGGATTTCGTCCAGAAAGCGATACATATTTACCAAATTCCACTAAAATTGAGTTTCTATAAGCCTTTTTGCGGATTCCAGCAGTTTGTTTTATTCAGGACAAGGTCTACATTGCAAAGCCAGCTTCTGAAAATGATGGAGCGTAACTGGCGTATGCGTTTTTCGCTTACTGGCCACTCATCAGTTGGAGACCTTAATGAGCCATTAGCCTACAATATAAGCCTAAATTTAATCCTAGAATCTTTTCGCTGAATTCCTTATTACTAATTCTGAGCATTTCAGAGCCCAGTAATGTTGGATATTGGATGCTGAAATCTTACGTTGCTTGATCACATGTGCAGTTGATTAGGGGCGTAACGCCGGCTCCTACGGATGCCTGATCGGTAACCCACTTACTGAATAACCGTCTAGTGCGCTCTTTGCATAATTATGAATGCTTTTCATTTATGTCACATGAAGTCATCAAATTTGAGTGCTAATGAAGCTGATATAGCCGGTTAGCGCCGAACTCCTGAGTCAATGAGACTGTTCGTCTTGTTCATAATTATTGTGGCAATTCCTCAAGATCTTCTATGAATTTACTTGCTACTAGGAGCACAATGCCTAATGCATAAATGTGCAGCTGCTAAATGTTCGCAACTATATATATATATATATATATATATATATATATATATATATATATATATATATATATATATATATATATATATACATCTAATTAGAAGAGAACACGTTAATAACAAAGTGGATAAATACCATTTATTTCGTGAATACTAATCATCGCTATACAATCATACATACATATATATATATATATATATATATATAAATATATATATATATATATATATATACATTATCAGCCATCAAAACAATAATGACCAGATCTCAGACATCACTTTGCAATACTGCGAGAATGACCTTTACATGCAAACACGCACACACACAAACACAAACGTATACACACTTACCAACCAGCCAAAACAAGAAACAGAGTAAAAACGAGTCAGATTTGTTACCACTAGCATAATCAATTGAAAACCCAAAATGTATAAATATGTATGATTGTATAGCGATGATTAGTATTCACGAAATAAATGGCCTTTATCCACTTTGTTATTAATGTGTTCTTTCTTCCTAATTAGAAATATATTGTGTAATATTAAAAGGCATGGACATTATAAAGAATATATATATATGCGAACTAAAAGTGTTCTTCTTGTGCGCAATATCATGAACTCCAACCTTGGTAACGATTTATACCGTAGTTTTCTACATAGAATCATTGTTTGTCGCTTCTTTAATGACTTGAAGTTTTGCCTATTTATGCACAAATTTTCACTTGGACCTCAAACATTCAGATTTCCTTGCTGTTATGTGCAAACTAAGTACATGTCGGACAATGTGAATGCACCCCTATTTACGTATGCCGAAAATCACCAATCGTGTTTAACATTTCGAACAGTGCACGGTGGTGACAGCAATGTTCGTATGCAGTTGTCCTATTCTAGGAGCTGCCAGTTATTGTCTTTCTTATAATCAGCTGCATGATATTCCCACAGGGTTCGCCTTGTTTCATAAATATGCATGTTTTAAATTTGAGACAATATTTCTATTATATGGCCTCTGCTATGCGCCGTCTCTGTTTGATATCTGTTTTACACAATAATACTAATATTTTTAAGCAGTTAGGATAATGTTATAAGCATTTAGACAATCTGGTCTGAAATTATTGCATTTTTATAGCAATTTAGTTTCTATTTTGCGTGTTTGTTTTTTTATTTAAAATAAAGCCGTTTTCATATTTGGTACATGATTTTAACTCTCATTGTTTCGCAATCTAGTGCCGTAGCAAATTATGACGGATAGGGTAGTCTTCAGGGTAAATGCAGTCATTTAAATAAATTAATAATCTTTATTTTAAGTAAAATTGCGGTCAATTAATCAATCAATGATTGCGCGGGTGTTGGTAAAAATTCTTTAAATCAAGTTGGCGATGTAACGACAGAAATAAATTGCCGACATTTTGCATAAATTAAATTCAATTCGATTTACGCTGCACCAATGAGAAAAAAGCTAAACTTGCCGTTAACCAATAGTGTGCAAGTAGACATATATTTCTATGACATGGCTATTTAAGCACGGTGAATTTACCATGCAGTTCAGTTGTCGCGTGGCCTCCCTCTGTTCGTTACGTGTGCGTGCTGTCAGCTGTCATCACCTACGCCGATTATTAGATTGGCTTCACCAACATTGGCAACGTCATTAACGCCAATCTTGTTGCTGTACAACTAGAGAGACGAGCCAATGACTGCAGAACTTCAACGAAGTTACCCATCGAGATTACAACGCGACAACAGAAGGAACCACACCCCAAGTCAACCCGAGCTCGTCACAAGTCTAGGAGCACTTCTGGACGTCTTCACACTTACGGACCTTCTCGGCATTTGCCAGAGAACGCAGGACCGGCCCTGTTAAGGGCCCCCTAACAGTACATAACTTTTTATTTTATGGCACTTTAACCGAGTTTGTAACGTCGTACGGCATTTACTTGAAGCTGGGGCGTTTACAGCGAGCTTGAAGCAAAAAACCATTTCCGTTTTACTTAACTAGTCATCGAAAAACATGGCGAAAACAATTCGGTTGTTAACGGTTTTGTTGAAATCTTTGGGAAACTCCCACTATAGCTACGTTTTCAATGTCTATGTAGAATGATTTTCAATAGATACATAACTGTATTGATTTTAACATGCTAATTTGCAATGTACCGTTAATGCTAAGGTTCAACAATTCTAAAGGTATTTTGAAAATTCAACGCATTGCTTTGTAGTCTGCTATTTTGGCACTACATTGAATCGATTTATGTTTATATGTATATATATATATATATATATATATATATATATATATATATATATATATATATATGTCACATTTGATGCAAAACCCATTAACAAATATTTTTATATTGGGTTCTAATTAGATATCGGTAATTATAGATTAATACCAAGTAAATCAAATAAAATTCACCAGAGACTAGGATAACACGGTGTCGGAATTTAAACGTGATGCTACTTTAAAAGATATAGCGAGAAAGTAATACTAGGAATAATGGGATATTATTAAACGGTAGTTGCTCATTGATGTCAAAATGCAGTAGATTAACGAACGCGCAACATAGATTGATTCTCTGTCATCGAGCTTCATGGCTATGTCGACCAGAGCAGAAATATCACACAGTAAAAAAGGAAATGGCTAATGCCATTCTTGCGAAATTGATAAATAGGATAAATAATTCCGTCGTCAATATTAAAACTCGACCAGATTGCCACTCATAGGCAATCATTGATTGCGCGGGTGGTGATAACAGTATTTTAAATCTCGCTTACCAGATTAAATAAACACTAATTCTACTGGATTTCGTTTTTCTATGTTGTTCAACTGATTAAATACAGTAGGATTGGTGTTTGTTTCAAGCTCGCAATCTTGATTTAAAGAATTGTTATCATCACTTGCGCAATCAATGATTGTTTAGTTGTATTACGTGATGAAAGAAACATGATAGCTGAAATATATGCAAAACTTTTGAACTCTATGAGAAGCCACCGAAGCAAACAACTTTAAGAATATCACGAATGCTTTGCTCAAATCATAATATTTATATCTTTTATATGCATATACTAGTAACATTTCATAATTTTCTTTGATTTAAATGGGATGTTGGCAAAGGTTAAACATTTAAAAGATTTGAAATAGAACTCTATTCATTAGATTAGTTTATTTCGTTCAAGAGAAAATTCTCCGTAGCAACATGAGCGAGCGGTTTAAGGTTAGTACGTGTTTTTCGCTTTGTAGGCAATGATTATTTAGCTCATTGTTTACGAATGTTCTATTAGTGAAGACGGTTTCAGCCTACTTTCGTTCCATTTGAACGTCGGCCTATCCTTGTTCTGAGTTTTGCAATGTCTATATCCGGAGAGGAAGTGCTTTCGTAGTAGTATCCAATCCAGTGGTTGTTTTCACGAATGCACAGCTGACATCTTTGTTGGGTCCTACAGCAAACAGGGCCAAGATGAACCGCGACAAATTGTTTTCTAATGATAAATTAGTTCAGTTGTGACCTGAAGGATAAACCAGAGACAGCATGAACGGAAAGTATAATCTCATGCACATTCGTTTCGTGCTTACTGGCGACCCGTCAGTAGGAGCCGGTATTACGCCCTTTAACCACTATAGTTTTGGGTGAAGAATGTGGGATAATAGGACAGTATAATACATACTTGCATAAATATTAGCTCTCCACAACAATCAGTATTTAACTGTTTTCTAATGATACTGGATGAGACGATGTTGATATTACCTTGCTCGCTGTAAATAAGTGTCACGATAAAAATGCTACAGGTTTGCCAGATGTTCAGGCACTTTTTCATATATACAAAAAGTACGAATGTTGTAAACGACAGGAACTGAACCGTTCACGCAACGCATAGTCTTGCTTTATCTCTTTTTAAAAACGCGAATCATACTAACAAATTCAACGTATTAAAATTTCAAATGGTCAGGCCTGTAAACAAATCAATTCCGAAGAATTTATGCTTAATGAATACTTTAGCATGCTAAATGTTTGAGGGCCACCTGAGTTACGTCATTTTACATTGATTGTATAAAACGAATAGTTAACGCAGGAATTTAATAAATTATTATTCAGGCAATCTAGTCTCAATTAGTTGGATGAAAATATCAGTTATGAAAATGCACACACACACACATGCGACACGCGAATATTTAATGAAAGGTCAATCTGATGTATAAATATTATGGAAAGAGGATATAACGCGCTGGCTTCATTAGTTTCTTTTGTTAAACTTGTGAGGTACATTGCGACTAATGAAGGCTATCGATAAGTTTAGCCGAATTATATCGGAAAAAGAAAACTACTGGAACAATGAAAGCTGTGTAAGTCAAAACGCATATCAGATAATACTTTAGCATGCTTGAAAGGGAGACTATGCTACCTGCTTAATATAAGCATTCACTTAGCCGCGAAAGAGAAGCTATTTAAACAAAGGCAGGGAATATATTTCCCGTGCAGAAATCAGGCTAATAAGCCAAATCTTATGAAACAGGTGGAACACCTCCAGAAGCCAATTAGTCAGTTACATATAGGTAATCGCCGTTCAAACCGACGTAAATATGTCAATAATGTGATTGATGCACGCATGGTGGGCATACTGAAATGCTTAGATTGCGTGACTTTGCTTAGCATTTTTGTGGATTTGAATTGTATTTAGTACAAAAGAAGGCTAAAAGGTGTTATTTAACTGGAAAAGGCGCGGGTGACGTAACCGAGTAAAAAAATTGGTCATGTTTGTAAAATAATTTGCGCTTAGACAAAAGAATAAATCGAAAAGTTTAAAGTAGACGGTTGTGTGTCGCAAGCACAAATTATGAAAATAAAGTCCAATTTTCCATGCTAATACGTTTACAGTAACTTGCGGCTCCTTGACCTGTTCTATGCGATATTTCTTTCGCTGTTAAATGACATTTGACATAAGAGGATTCAAATTGGTGTAGATGCAGCAAATTAAGAACGCATAATTGGAAGGACTGGTATTTGACCTCGTATTTACAAGGGGTTATCATTACTTTTGTCAGTTACGTGTTGCAGCTTTGTAGAAACTTTAGTACAGAAAGACCTGATAATTGCAGAATTTATCAAACATTACTTTGTTGCACAAGGTTGAACCGAACTGTTGCAAGTTGTGATTTGTTCTCATCGGAACATAAGTCAAATTGAATATCTAAAATTTTTATTTAATGAAGAGAATCAATTCTGCAATGATAGCATTCTTTCTCAAATTATACCAAAATAGTGTCACAAGCTATAAATGGGTGTTTTATAGTGGCCATATCGGGAAAGTTATTAATGTAACATGTGCACTTTGAAGTTCGATGCATTGAGGCAATTCCTGTTGTGTGGGCCCTGAAATTTCAAACCTGTGCAATTGATTGTGTAAGTTTTATTTGGGTCCGAATCTTTGCATTGACCAAATGACCAATTCGGTTCTGATTGCCTAGTTTCTTAAATTTTGCAATAAAATTTAAATTGTTTTTTTTAAAGAGAGCTAAAATATTCGGAGATAAATTGCCATTCGCGTCTTGTGCGGTCCATAAACTAAAAATGCGTTTAGGCGGAAAATATTGCGTGTTATACTGTACCTGAATATATATATATATATATATATATATATATATATATATATATATATATATATATATATATATATATATATATATATATATATATATATATATATATATATATATATATATATACTAGAATGGGCCAATTGACCATTTTTAATACATAGTAAAATCCATGTGGTGTGGACTAATTTTATTGACATAAGTGTTACTGTCTGTTTTCGCATGTAAAAGCCAAGACTCCATCAGTTATCTACACAAACAAGAACTACAAAATTAGATGGATTCTGTGGAGAAATGAATGTGTGTTGAGAGAGAGAGAGAATAGGAGTGAATGAGAGAGCAAGAAAGAGAATTAAACGAGTAATTTCATTTTACCAAACCCACCTTTTTTGTTTAAGGTCTAACCTTGATTTATCGCAATGCTGCTTTAGTCTGCAAACAAAGGATAAATTATTGCGCTATTCCGAAATATTCTCGTGCTCATCGTGGGTGTTTTTCGCCGTAAATTATTCGTATTTTTGCGGAGGTTGATTTTTTTCAATCGAGCTGTGTTTTTCCCACATAACATTTAGGACAGTTTCAAAAGGCTTACAGTTATTGGTTGGAAAAAACATTATTAACAGTTACATAGTGGTTGTGGCGCAGAACCAATATATATGCAATTGTGTATTAGGTTTTGCACATCTTGTAATAAATTAGTCCAAATAAGACCCGAAAGATAGACCGAAGTCAACATGCACATTTGTTTCGTGCTTTCTGACGACTCATCATTAGGAGCCGGTATTACGCCTCATGCCCACTATATGTTTGGTCAAGTAATGTGGGTAAATGAGACCGTATAATTTTAATAAAGGAAATTACCTCAAACAACAATTACCAAGACATATTTTACCAGAAAGGACAAATATTCAACTGTTCTCAGATTACGATATTTAAGATGCAGGTCGAGAATCTTGAAGTAAAACGGGATCTTGTACAGATGATTTTCGAAATTGACAGGATCAGATGAATGAATAATAGTGAATAATTTTACAGAAAAGAAACAAATTGTAGCGTAATCTACGACGTCGATAAAAGATAACCAGGAAAATGGTTAAATTTCAGTCATGACAACTGGCAATTATCATGCATGTATACAAAGCATTGGAAAAATCATCCTACGCAAGAAAGACGAAATGGAAATGTATTAAGTTAACGAAACCAACATTAATATATAATTGATAATTTAAGTCAAGTTTAAAACACGAAATAAACACCAACGCAAAAAAAATTACCAGCCATACAAAATAGTAAAATAATTTTAAGTTGTATTAAACTTTTTCAAACGATTTTAGTTAGCATGTTATTAACCTGATTAAGCCCTATGAGTCCTAAAGAAGCGCACTGAATCAGCGTCCTCGACGTTGTGGTCGTCAATCTATCATTGTAGCGATCGCCTAGATTCATCAACGAGTCAACCTCATCGTCAAAGTCATCATATTTAGCAAGACGCCCTTTTAATCATCTGTTTCGTAGGCGGCAAGTTTAACGACATCACGTTCACTAGTCGTCTAAACAAAAGAGAAAAGGCAGGCAAACAAAAGAACAGTAACATAGCATAATTAAAAAACCTCAGCCTATGAAATTTATAAGATATTATATTACTTACGGTTAAAACGCCCTTTTCCCTACTAGAATTGGGCGACTTCGTGTACTTCAACATCCAAAAAATAATTGCTAATTTTACGTAAAATACAGAATCTATATAATTAACTAATCAATGATTAAGTGGGTGGTGATAAAATATACTTAAATCTAGATTGCGATCTTGAGGTAAACACAAATCTTATTATATAAATGCATTTCCCCTGCTCATTGTTGTTTATTTCATGTCTGCAAACTTGAATTAAATTATTAATTAAATCATAATTAGGATTTCTTTAACTACATTTCCATATCTCCTTTTTTGTATATACTGATTTTGCCAATGTTTGGTATACATGCATGATAATTCTTTATATCAAGTTTGCGAGCTTCAAGTAAACACCAATCCAAATGTATTTAACAAGTCGTAGAACAACATAGCAAAACTACCGTCAATTACACGTAGTGACGCGTTTAGACCTTCCATGATCATCATCAGATTACGACGGCATAATGACGTTCATTTTGCTACGTTGTTCGACTTCTGGTTAAATACATTGTGATTGGTGTTTACTTCAAGCTCACCGACCTTGATTTAAAGAATTGTTACCACCACTCGCGCAATCAATGATTGTTTTCTTTTATCACTAATAAAGATGTGCCGAAAGCTGCAAAAAGTTAATGTTCGTGACTGAATAGAAATTGTGCAGCTGCAATTTACAATAAAGTACAATGTATACGAGAATACAGGAGGCATGTCTAATTTTGCTTTCTACATACAAGCATTGCGGTTTGATCCTCCATAGTCAGTTTGCCGTCATACCCTGATGATGATCATGCAAGATCGAAACGCGTCAGTGCGTTGCGACTGCCGGTAGTTCTGCTATGTTATTCAAGGATGTTCTTAACCAAAATATATAGTGGATGAAGGGCGTAATACCGGCTCCTACTGATGAGTCGCCAGTAAGCACGAAACGAATGTGCATTAGATTATACTTTCCGTTCATGCTGCCCTTTGGTTTATCCTTCTGGTCACAACTGAACTAATTTGTTACTAGGTTCGCAAAACCTAATACATACTTGCATATATATTAGTTCTTCGCAACAAACAGTATTTAACTGTAATATATTGAATTGAATGATGTCATGCTTACCGCGAAATGTGATAACTGATATCGATCAAGGCCAGGGTGTATGGATTTACTGGAGTAACAGGTGTTCAGAAATTGTTGTAATTCTCAATTTCGGTGAACTATAGCATGAATTGATATCAATCATATTGGTACCATGTTCCGACTCGGAAACCATAGTGTTAGTACCATGTACCTTTTCAGTACAATAATGTTGGTATCGGTTACTTACGCAATAGCCATAGTGTTAGTATCCTTTACAGACTCGGTATATATATTATATAGTGTGAGTTAGCGTTGAAGTCGCATTGTCGTAGACTATACGATGTTAGCTTCACTATTGCAGGTTTACACATTCGTCTAGGAGATTGTACCGTCCTATTATCTCACATTCTTGACCAAAATATAGTGGGTGAAGGGCATAATACCGGAATGTGCATGAAATCATACTTTTCGTTCATGCTGTCTTTGGTTTATCCTTCTGGTCACAAATGAACTAATTTGTTACTAGGTTCGCAACACCTAATACATACTTACTTACTTTCACTATTTCACGTCATTAACAAAACCAAACCTCTTAGCTAAAGCTACGAATATATTTTCTACAAGAAATCTGCAACAAAAGTGCCACTGAGCTCGATTTGATGCTATATCGCGCAGGGTTTCTAAGTTATACGAAGCGCACATGGACCCATCTTGACAGATGAGTGGATCCTATATAACCAAAATTAGAAATAAGTGACTCATCTTGTTTCTTACGCCAATCTGGCGCTAGATGAAAAAGGAAACATCTACAGGGAAATATAATTAAGGGCGTACGCAAAACGTGATCGAAACAACGAATTTGATGGATCCCTGAAATCAAGTTTGCGAGCTGGAAGTAAACACCAATCCCATTGTATTTAACCAGTCGTCGAACAACATAACAAAAATACCGCCAGTCGCAACGCACTGACACGTTTCGACCTTCCTTGATCATCATCAGAGTACGACGGCAAACTGACTAGCAAGGATCAAGCCGCATTGCATATATATGGAAAGCAAAATTAGATATGCGGCTCTCAGCTCTAGCAGTCTTGCATACATTGTACTTGACTGGAAATGTGGGCTGCATAAATTATATGGAGTCACGAATATTAGCTCTTTGTAGTTTTCGTCACACAATTATATAGACAATACAATTAAACAATAATTGATTGCGCGGGTGGTGGTAACAGTTTGTGGTTTATCCACGCTGGGCAGTTTGCCGTCGTACTCTGATGATGATCATGCAAGATCAAAATGCGTCTGTGCGTTGCGACTGCCGGTAGTTCTGCTATGTTGTTCGAGGACTGGTTAAATACAATTGGATTGATGTTTACTTCAAGCACGCAAACTTGATTTAAAGAATTGTTTCTACCACCCGCGCAATCAATTATTGTTAAATTGTATTGTCTATATAATTGTGTGGCGAAAAATACACACAACAAATGTTCGTGATTGCATAGAAATTGTACAGCCGACATTTCCAGTCACGTACAATCTATAAAAGACTACTAGAGGTGAGAGCCGCGTATCTAAATTTTCTTTCCATATATATGAAATGCGGTTTGATCCTCGCTAGTCAGTTTGCTTTATTACTCTGATGATGATCAAAACATGTCAGTGTGTTGCGACTGGGTGTAGTTTTGTTATGTTGTTCGAGGACTGGTTAAATACAATGGGATTGGTGTTTACTTCAAGCATGCAATAATCATTAGAACGCGACGAAAAACTGACTAGCGGAGATCAAAATAAAAAGCATATATATGGAAAGCAAAATTAGATATCTAGTTTTCATTTCTAGTAGACTCGCTGAAATTGCACTTGGGTGGAATTATCGGCTACACAATTTCTATGCAGTCACGATCACTAGACGTTAGCAAATTTTACCGCAAATATATATATTGTAGAATTAATAAATTAGGGATTGCGCGGTTTTTGACGACACTTCCTCAAGTCAAGCTTACAATTTTGATATGAAAACCAATCCCATTCTATTTAATCTAACGTACAACGTGGCCAAACCTCTGCCAGTCATGAGTTGACGTGCTCGACTATCCAGGATCATCATCGAAATCCAACAGAAATTGGACTAGCAAGGATCAAATTGAAATGCACACATAAGGAAAACCAGATGGAAATGGTAATCATATTAAATAGAAGCTGCGTTAGTCAAAACGCAGATCAGGTAAAATCACCAGATTGTTTGGATATAGGTGTTTACTATTTAACGATGATTAATTCTTTTACCTTTAATCGCTGTCTAACTAACAGGTTCATTTGTAAAGAGAGAGGACTTTAAATTGACAACAAATATAAACTATTTCATGTTCTAAGTAAAGTGCCTCACACGGTCTGATAACAACGTGAATTCATTTCACGATTCTCATCAACTGAATGTCTAGCGATACGGGCTCAATGCGGAGCATGGTACGATCAAGTGGTTAAGAGCATTTGACACAAATTTACTAGATAGAGCTTGATAATAAAGACGAAAGTGGTATTCTCAATATATTGAATTGGTTCTTTTGAAATGCGAGCTTTAATAAAATTCATTGTACCCTTCCTGTGTGCAAAAACAAAAAGAAATTTTATCAGATATAAGAAATATTTCTTTCGCATGGTCTTCTCAAATATCTACTAATGAACATATCTTTATATATAAATTGGAAAGCAAAACAAGATAGAAATATGTGAACATAGAGAGAGTGTGAAAAATAGAAACTAATCAAATTGCGTGCGTCACATCCAGTTCAAGCTCAATGCTTGTACGTGCTTCTTCTGCTTACATAAATCCGGCTGCAATTTGTTTATCCATAAGGCTTCGTATGTGGCTAGCCACATAACTAACATACAGAATTTAAGCTTAAGTATAACTGAAGGTAACATGTTGTGCATTGTTTATGTGGCACTGTGGCTAAGTTGAAAGACTCACAAATAAATGTGCCCCAATTGAAGCCCAAGTCACGGGAACTCTGGCAGCTATTTGATAAGTGTCAAATAACGACCGAACTTGTCTACTAAATAAATTGCATTTGTTCGCTAGTGCAATGTGTATTTTATACGGTAAACAAAGAGTTTCTTTTCTTATTTTCTAGCGGAGACCAATCAAATAACTACGTTTTATAACAATATCTGTATTGTTATTATAATTTAGGCTTATGAAAAATTTCGTTCAACTAATCAGGTAAAAGTGAAAAGTCAGTAAACCATGGAGATCATTTGTATAATTATTTATATACGGTGCCGTCAGAACTATATTTACCAGGCATACCGAAATACAGTAGAAATACAATTATTTCTGAAAACCTGCTTCTCCAGCAAATCCATTGACTCTGGCCCTGATCGACAAGAGTTATCACAGTTAGTGGTAAGCATGACATCATTTAATTAAATATGTAATAGTTAGATACTGTTTTTGGCGGGGAAAAATGTTTTATTATGTTTTGGATCAAATATGACCAGAATTATAAACCAAAGTCAGCATGAAAAGAATTTTTATTCTCTTGCACATTGTCGGTATCATAATGGTGGTATCTTTTATTGACCTAATATCCACAGTGTTGGTACCCTTTTCGGACTCGTACATATATTATTTATAGTGAAATAGCTTTAAAGTCGCATTGTTGAAGACTATATCAAGTTAGCTTCAATACTGTTGGTGCACACATCCGTATAGGAGATTGCACCGTCCTATTTTTCCACATTCCTCAACCAATTATATAATGGGCTAAGGGCGTAATACCGGCTCCTACTGATGAGTCGCCAGTAAGCACGAAACGAATGTGCACACGATTATACTTCCCTTCATGCTGTCTTTGGTTTATCCTTCTGGTCATATTTGAACTTATTTGTTACTAGATGCGCAACACCTAATACAAAATTGTATTCTGTAGAAATGTGAAATATTGTTGAAATTAAAATGAATATTTGGCTCCAGGAAAGACTCTCTTGGTAGTGTTAACAATCGTACAACATTTTTTAGACGCCAAAGACTAGAATAATGCCATGTTGTAGAAATTTATTCAAGAATAGTTAAAATTGAAGGTTAATTTTCTCTAAAAATGTTCTTCTTGTCATGCCTATTATCAGATATATATTGGTACTGGATAATATTCTGCGTTATAGCAGATTTGTGAACTCTGTTTCTACCATGCTTCACGTAAGGTCATGTGTTCAATGCATCGTACAGACAGTTGGCGGACTATAGGCCGAGAAACCTGCAATTGGAATGTTGACTTATTGATAAAATTGGTTGTTTAAATTAAGGTATAAAGTAGCTTTAAATCCAAACGCATGCTTTAGAATTATTCTGTTGAATAGAATGAAATGTATAAAATGTATACTCTCGGAAATGATTGATTCTACATTAAAAAATGTCATTTGAATCAGTTAAGGCCGTTTTATGAACAAATACGTTAAAATATTTTTCAGTTGATAGGAGACTCTACTGTAATTTCAAAAGACTGATAAGCATTTTGAAACATTTAGCTAATTAGCAGATTTTATTTAGAAAAATCTTTCACCAAACGTTGTAAATACTGTATAGTTTTTCAATGGATTAATTTTTTATTTAAATAATACAATTTATTAGCTTAAACATTTTTATGTCAATGTGGTATGTCTTGTATTTGGATTGATCCATCGAATTATGGATAAGGCGGAAAATTCAATATAACTTTGTAGAACCTGTAGATGTTATAAAATATTTAAATGATTTTATTTTTGAAAAATGAAGGATCTATTTAACAGAAAAAATAAACTAATAACTGAATGCGTATTTTATAGGAAGAACTTTATAAATTTATCTTAAAATGTTTTTCTTTATTATAAGTGGACTATTATTACACACACTAGAATTTTAAAATGAAATTAAAAAAATTAAATACCAATTAATTACTTAAACGAACATTGGTTACACGGGTGGTGATAACAATTATTATAATCAAGGTTGCGGTCTTGATATAAACATCTGACCCATTAATTTCTTACATATGTCAGTATAAACTAAGAATTGTATAGTGTAGAAAAGGCAATTCATCCAGTAGACCGGTTTCGTCCTTTTTGGGAACTCATCATGTACTGGCAAGAATTTGCCGCAGACAGGATTCGAACCTGAGCACGTCTGCTTCGGAATCTGGTGCTCTAACCACTGAGCCATCCTGCCGCACACTACACTGCACACAATTTTCAGTTATATACTAACTAATATAACTTGGTTAGTCTATTTTTCCTTTAGGTGGAGCTCATGTGGCATCCATTTAGACCCAAAGTTCCAACTAACCATCCCCAATCTGTCATTACTGAACAGACACCACACTACATGGGGAAGTGGTATTGAAATGAACATTTATATAATTAAACGAACATTGGTTGCGCGGGTGGTAGATAACAATTATATAATCAAGATTGCGGTCTTTATATAAACATCTGACCCATTAATTACTTACATATGTCAGTATAAACTAAGAATTATATAGTGTAGAAAAGGCAATTCATTCAGTAGACCGGTTTCATTCTTATTGGGAATTCATCATGTACTGGCCAGAATTTGCCGCGGACAGGACTCAAACCTGGGCATGTCTGCTTCGGAATCTGGTAAGTAATTAATGGGTCAGGTGTTTATATCAAGACCGCAACCTTGATTATAATAAACAATTAAATACTGCTTGTCTCGATGAGCTAATGTGTATGCATTTGTGTATGAGGTGTTGCGCACCTAGTAGCTAATTAGTTCAAATATAAACTGTAGGATAACCTAAATACAGCACAAGCAGAATATATAATCTCGTGCTCATTCATTTCGTGCTTACTGGTGAATCATCATTAGGAGCTGTTGTTACGCCCTCTAGCCACAATATATTTTGGTGAGGAATGTAGGGAAATAATACAATACAATCTCCTATACGAAGGTGTAAATCCGCAGTAGAAAAGCTAACTTCATATAAAGTTTTCGACAGTGCGACTAAATAATATATATACCAAGTATGTAAAGGGTACCGACACTATGGCTATTGTGCCAGTACCTGATATCAACATTATGGTACCGAAAGTAAGCACAAAACGAATGTGTGTGAGATTATTCTTGCTGTTCATGCTATTTTTCGTTTACCCCTCCGGCCATTTTTGAACTAATTTGATACTGATTGCGCAACACCTAATACACAATTGCATATATAATACCGATTAAATAGCGTTCTTTAACCTCAAGATAATTTTTAAAAAATCTGCAAAAGTTTGGATTGAATTTGCTAAGGAATTTTGCGGGATCATCTAAATCTAAATAATTTGAATTGTTAGAAATCTAGAGTGGCCAAAGTTTTCTTTCGTGGGTTGTAAATTTGCATAAACAGTTTCGCATAGATCCTATTCATCACCATTTCCAAGTACGCACTAAGCTCGTTTAGGTGGTGGCTGTAAATGTTACGATTGCACTAAGCAATCATTCAAGAAATATATGTTATAAATCTGTTGAATAAAATTTTACGCCCCAGTACGCTTGCAGTCGTGGTTATTTCTGCATATTCTACATATAAAAGGAAGACAAATTTGGTTTATATAAAAGTTAAAATGTCACCAAATTAAAATTAATTAATCAAAACATCATACCTAACGATTTCTAATGAAGTTGGAGCTCAAAGTCCATAATGTATGGTCAAACGGATTGCCTTCTTTGCGATTTAAAAAAATTTCAATTTATCTCTAGGGAAGTATATTGTGTCTAACGTTTATACTAACTCAAGACAGCCACATTATGTGGATCAATTCAATTTTCAACCCTAGTAGACTTTCTTAAAAATCCCTAAGAAAGTTGATTTGTCATCCTATTTTCACTGACTTTAAAATATTGGAAGCAAAAATCGTAATTAATGTGTATAGTAAAAATATGTTAATTAAATTTCATTGATAGCAAAAAGTTTCCAATATAACAGTGATTTTATTTCAAATATTATACCATACCGTGATCAATTTTATTTCGGATTCAACAATACATTTTGTCGAAAATGTTGCGAAAGTGTTTTATTTCCTTTGAATTCTAAAAAGATTTTGAATCACCAGGAAAGTCGAATTAATAAGAGTCGTTGAATATGTTTCTTATTAATAGGTTTCATGCCATTTCTTGTGTCAAAATATAATGAAAGGTAGCTGAGATATTTTTTCTTTCTAAATGTAAAGGAATGCTTGCATTTTATGAAATTTCCATGATTTACGTTTTGTTAAAAAATAATATAACTTACAAAAAATATCAATGATTTTATAGCGAGCATTTTTAGCAAATAATGATAAACCAGATAAAAGCATATGTGCAGATTTCGTTTCATTTGCTCCATATGGTGACGTTTCTACATGTGTGCAAATAGCATTGGGTGTATGAACAGCAAAAAATGACTTTTACATTAAAAATATGCTAGAATTTTCAACAAATTGCGTCTTGTCTAATCTTTCGATTTAATTTCTATTCATCCTTTATAAATACGTTTCTGTGTGCACGTATAATTTGACTAATTTTATAAAGACTTGAAGTGTTGCACAGACAAACCAACGTACAACTTAAGTAGTTTGTCCATGTCCGGAAAAAAGTCGATCAAATTAACTTGGAATGTGCTTCTTCAGCCCCGAAAATAGATGTTTTGTAATTTATTGCTTAAAGCGCCCGAATTTTCCATTTTTATTGTAAATGTTTCATGAACAAGTTACGGAGGCCACGTGACATTTCAAAAGCACCGTTTTGGCTGAAATCTGTTGCTTAAATCGGTTCGACATTTCACCTGCATGTAAAATTGACACAGTGCTCGTTGCAAAGATCAGTAGACAATAACTGTTTATTTTGCCATTTACCTAACCAAGCTTACTGTCTCCAGTTAGATAGCCATCTATCTGTCAATGTGTAATTTATCCTGATTTGACAACCACCAACGAAGCACCGTAGGATATTTTTGGAACTGAACAAGAATAAAATATTGTTTTTTTCTTCAATGATTTCGTACTGATTATGTCCCATTTTTTTCAAGATGTCTCTACTTTATTCGCAGCAAATGGTTGATATTCGATTTAAACGAAGTGTTGAATGCTTCCTTCTGCACGTTTGACCGAATACATTGTTTTACATCAAGATGGTTGGCAATACAACATTTATCATTACTTACTTTTTACTAAAAAATATGAACTCATATGTACCTATTTATTTAGAATTATACAGAGTACCGGTAAGAAATTTTATAAAGTAATTTTTAATTCGATCTAAGGTTTAATAGCAATTTAACTTTTAGATGTCAATTATATTATCTATGTAGTCGCTTAAATCGAATCCACGGAAAATCTAATCCTTATTAATGAGTGTGAAATACGGAAAATATCTCTACATTTGTAGAATTGCATTTGCTAGTTTACGCAAAGTTTACTTTATGCCGATCGCACACACATACACACACACACGGGCATATATATATATATATATATATATATATATATATATATATATATATATATATATATATATATATATATATATAATGCAATACCAGTAGTAATAAAGTAATAATGGTAATTTATCAACAAGACTGGCTTCGTCCTAACTAGAAATTCGTCAAGTACTTCACAGTACGAGGCTCGAATCAGCACGTGCATACTTAAAAATCTTGGTTTGATTAGTCATTGCACAAAACCTGGGATTACCCACACATACTCCCACACACACACACCACACCCACATACACGGGCATACACGTGAGTATAATAGAACTGTTATTAAGGATCGTTATTGGGACATAAATGATAAAAACTTTAGGAGGTAAAATAAATGTAAATAGATCTGTCTTGAATGAGGATATCACACTTGCCTCAGGTTGTTTTTTTCTGTGAGTATGGCGCCAGCCGCCAAGATGGAACTAAAAATGAAATCACAAAAATTTAGATAAAATTAGGCAAATCTTAATTGAAAAGCATTTCCGAACAAGATGTGTACAGACAGCTCAGAGTCACGAGACCAATGAGGTAACTACAATCAATAAAAAAACAAGTTGTGCCCCTGGAAATGTAAAGGAATCAAGACTTTACCGACCTACGAGTGCTCTTAATTGTCCTACAACCGTCGATTGTGGTATCAAATCAAAATATGAAAGCATTACGCAAACTCGAATTCCTTGTAAAGAATAAATTAAAAAAATCAGCGAAGCAAATTAAGATGAGAAGATTTTAAGAACTTAACCAACAAAGACAAAAACAGTAAAGTTATTCTATAAATATCACTTTAGTAGAGTACACATATTTGTATATAGGTTAGGTGTTGCGAAACTAGTAGCAAATTAGTTCAATTGTGACTAGAAGGATAAACCAAAGACAGCATGAACAGAAAGTATAATCTCATGCACGGCTCATCAGTAGCAGCCGGTATTTCGCCATTTACCCATTACATATTTGGGTGAGGAATGTGGGATAATAGGACAAAACAATCTCCTAAATGAATGTGTAAACCTGCAGTAGAGTAGCTAACACCGTATAGTCTTGACAATACGACTTCAACGCTAACTCACTCCTTGTAATATATAAACCGAGTCTTTAAAGTATACTTAAACAATGACTATTGTGTTAGTAACCGATACCAACATTATAGTACCGAAAAGGTACATGGTACTAACACTATGGTTGCCGAGTCGGTAAATGGTACTAACATGATGGACATCAATACATGCTATAGTACACCGAAATAGAGAATTACAACTATTTCTGATCACCTGTTACTCCAGTAAATCCATACACTCTGGCCTTGATTGATATCAGTTATCATATTTCGCGGTAAGAATGACATCATTAAATTCAATATATAACAGTTAAATACTGTTTGTTGCGAAGAACTAATGTATATGCAAGTATGTATTAGGTGTTGCGAACCTAGTAACAAATGAGTTCAGTTGTGACCAGAATGTGCATGAGATTATACTTTCCGTTCATGCTGCCTTTGGTTTATCCTTCTGGTCGCAGCTGAACTAATTTGTTACTAGGTTCACAACACCTAATACATACTTGTATATATATTAGTTCTCCGCAATAAACATTATTTAATTATATATATAGGTTGTTGTGTGCGTGGGGTGAGTTGTTGACTTGGATAAGTTTGTGTGTACATTTGAGTATTAGAGAATAGATATGAAGACCAGATATTAGGACAGACAATAAAAAATATCTTATGAATTAAAATAAATATAAGTAGATCTGTCTTGAATAAGGATAAACACATTTGCCGCAAAATTTTTTTCATGTGAGTATGGTGTGAACCCCGAAGATGGGAATGGAAATGAAGTCCCGAAAATTCTGAGAAAAAAGAATGGAAAATCTTGTTCCAACGTCATTTTCGGACAAGCAGCTGATGGAGGGCTTCATAATGATGGGACAAGTGAGAACCCATCAATCAAGGCCAAAAATCGGTGCACATGGAAATGTAAAGTATTCAAGATTTTACCGACCTTCGAGTGCTATCAATTATCCCGCACAAGAAAAGGGCGGTGTAAATAAAAACGAAAATAACAGCAGAAAAATAATTAAAAATAGAAGAAAAATCGACATAAATAAGTGAAGGAACTGTGATCATGCCAAAGAAAACAGCCATGAAAGGAGAAACAAAAGAATTTGATGAAATCCCCCACAAGCACTACACCGAAAAAAACAACACTTACAAAAACAAAAACAACAACAACAACATTGACATCAAAATCTAAACAATAGTAAAACGCAGAAAGTGCAAAAAACATTAGCAACTACAACAAAGGAAACAAGACCAGCAACAAAATCGACATCTCCAACAGCAGAATATACAGCAGGAACAACAAGTGACAACACAGTCCACACTAATAATAGCAGAAGTTAAGCAAGTTCCATTTCCATGAACAACAAAACTCGTCAGCAATAGCAGCAAGACCAATAGAAAGAGCAAGAGCAGCAACAAAATTGCCAACTATAACGGCATCTGCAGTAACAACTTTATCCAAATCAGAACACACAGAGTTAAACATGACAAAAGTAACAACGTAAGCCACAACACCAAGAGCAACGAAAACAAGAAAATCATAAAAAAGAACAACATCAGCAATAATAAATCAGGCAAAACAGTAGCAGCAGAAACATAAGCCACCTTAACGCTAACATCGAAATCAACAACTACTACAAAAAAGGAATTAACGCCACTACCAGAGAAATCGGTAACTTCATCAGCGGTAACAGTACGAAGAAGAACAAAAAAATCAATTAAAAACAACAGTAGCCAGAACAGCAATAAAAAGCATCAACAGCAGTAATAAGAATTTTAAAAATATAAAAAAACTCAATACAATAAATAGATTGTGACTGAAATCGAGATTTTAGGGAATGAAATATGCTTTATGTGAGCATTGTGTATAGTTTTTACCATTTTACCATTAATAATACATGTAACTGTGTTTGACACGTGATGTGAAATAGAAGGATATGATGTTATACCGGTAAGAACAGGCTTATAAACGTTCAAGCAGGAGAAACAGAAGCAAGAAGGCTAAAACTGAACATTTAATAAAATTAGGTTGAATCTGCCGCGTTGTCTGTGGCATTTGCATAAGACACCTTATTTGGACATACAATGTTTTCGTTAATTCCTACAAAATTATTGGTGTACGCAATTATTTATGATACAGATTATTGTATCCCTTAATATATCATGTAACCCAGACCTGACGTAAATATTATATTGACCTTTTAAAAATATCTTCCATTCAAAGTGCGCATCAAAGTATGACTGTGTCTTTCCAACGGATGAAATCGAAACTGACTTTAAGACACAATATGATATGTAAATAGTAAAAAATAGACTAGACGAGATCAATGTAACTTTACATTGTTGACATGATTTAATTAAAATACTTCTTAAAATTTTATAGTTCATTTCGTGTTTCGCTAGCCGTCTTTCAAATTTCCTAAGGTAAATATCTAAATCTTACACAAAAGACAATGCGACATTATGTGAACAGTTTTTTCCATTATAATAATTCAAAATATGACAGAAAAACATTCTAAAGAAGTTTATGTAAATTTTCTGACTTTCTCTCATTGGGAAGTGACTAGTTATTATATAAATAAATTAGAGCACATTTTTAAAACGACGCTGGGAGCAAATATATCGAGTAAAGTTATGCCAAATTTAAAATCGGAATTTAAACCTAATAATTTTCTATTTTAATCAGTAACAGAATCATATAAAAAGTACATATTACAGCAGTGAATTTCAAAGTATTATCACTGAAATGCTAAACATATGTCGACAAAATTATATATTACTTATTCCCTTCTAACATTCAAACATACATTTTGTAGGAAAAATTAATCTTATTATAGCTCACAAATCAAATAGTCAAAATTAAATATGCTACAATGAGGATCGCAATTTTTGTTTCGGTAAAGAGGAGCTTTTGCAGTTTTTCATATTTCCTCAGGAGGAACTAGCTTGAAAATCAGACAGGTATTATGGTAGTTAATGGGACGGTTTTATTATCATATAGCTAACTATTGATAGAACCGGTCGATTGCCACAATTTTCTTGACCAAATATCAATTTTTAATTGCAAGCAAGAATTGCAAAAATCTAATTAATTATCCATTTAGTTAGTAAAGACAGACTTGCCATCCCGAGTCTATACGAACAAATTCTTTTGTAGTAAAGCCATGCCGTAGGGACAAACGTACTTTATTCTATTACTAGATTCTAAATTAATCTTCTTAAAGAAAATCATATAAACCTATGCGAAGATTTAACCTCAAAATCTATTACATTTCCAAATCGATATACGATTTATTGGCAAATTTTATTTAGTTATCTAATGGTCAATATTCATTCATTGAGCCATCTTCAATCGTATTTGTTATAAACGTCATTTTTAAAATTTAACAAAATTTATGTTTCAGGCCAAATATGTACGAAAATTAATTCAACTGTGAAATATTAATTTACTAAATATAATCCTTTGGAGAGAATAAACAAAAAATGATTTCACATAGATATTAAACTAGCGGCCGTATTATTTTATTAATTGCCAATAAAATTGTAAAAAATTAAATATTAGAAAAAAATATATTGCGCATATTTGGAACTTCATGCTCAACAGTTAATATTATTAGCATATGAAAAGTAAGTAAGATTTCCTCATTCTCGTTCTTGTCTGTAATGCTTGCAAAAATAAATATTTCACCGTGTATCTATTAAAAATTATACATCCATGTGAGGAAATAATTTGGATTTAGTTATACACAAATATAAAAGCGGACCCGTTAACCTTTTAATAACTCTTTTGCGTGCATATATAAATAATTTCTCAATTTTAATAAGTGAGAAATTTTTTCTTAACATATTTTAGCAAATAAAAGAAAACTGTTAAGTCTTCAGGAATCAAGCTAACTTCTAAGCAGAAATTGACACTTTACCTCTCTATATAAGCTTCCGTAATAAATAAGGTTTTGACATTGTTTGTCTGGTTAGATCAGTAAACCAATAGATGAGATGAAGACAAAGCACTTTTGAGCAATAGAAACGAGGTCATACCTTGGAATATTTTTGCTTTTTTGTAAAATATTTAGATTCAAACCGATTATTCCGCATTGAATAAGTTTGTCTAATAGTGATTAATAAAAATTCCAGAACAGACGTTTTGTAGTAAATAAAAGATATTGAAATGATTGCGCGATGGTTGCTATTTTGATTAATAATATCATGAATTAAAAGGTGATCTTGTTTTACTTTTCAGTAAATAGAATTAACTCTTAAAATAAATTGTCAAAAAGTAGAATTACAAAAAATTATATTTTTATGAATTAAATTTCAAAGCATGTTAGCCCGCCAATAATGTTATTGATTAAATATAAAAGTAACCAAGATAAGTAGAGTATTTTCTCTTATAAGAAGAAACATATTCTGTGCTACTAATAAACAATATGAACGTTTCCTCCATTCATATCTGTGCACATTTCAATTTGAAGCATGTGCGTAGGTATTTTCGTGTTTATACGTTAATGATGGAGAAAATGTTAATGTTGTGCATACATATCTTTGAAGGAGCCAGAATGAAATTATGTTAGGAAACTTATAACAACGATTATGAAAAATTTTATTAGGCCAATAAATCATTCAATAACAAATTTGTACAAGCATAATGGATTGTATGAATTGCTTCAATTTAGGCATACTTGTAAAAACAAATAAAGCTGATTTCCTTTTACTGTTGGGCTAAGGCAATATTGGACATTTATGATCGGAATGCGTTATTTAGCGTTTGACGGCAAGTTCTTCCGTCAATGTTAAGTGTGACTTGTTGCACGGTGTAATTAAAACAAGACAGAACTAAGTGCTGGAAATGGATAATTTGTTAACAAATTAACGTCAATCAAATTAGAACGAGTTGTTTAACTACTTTTTGTCAAAGACTTCACTTTGAAGTGTACAGTATTGATGTCTACACGTTTTGTTCAGTTTTACCAGTACAGCAATGTCTCGTCGAAAATGTTCTTTTGCTTCATTGAATAAAGATAACAGTAATCAATTCATACTTAATAACTGGTGCCAAAAAATTCCATTATGGCATATAAAATAGAGGTATGATTTGAAGCATTCATCCTAAAAGTTAACGCAGCTTTTGCGTTATTCTTTATTCAACTATTAGCCGTCACTTAATAGGTAGTAGTGTTTACGTGCCATCAATGATTTTTTAACGAATTGTGCCGTCCATGAGTCATCGTTTTGCACGTAGACCTCGTGGACTGCACGCATTGGTCTTTGTAATTTAGAATATTCCGCAGGTAAGAAAATTTAATTTAAAGCCCTAACATGAAAATCAGAATGACTATTATTTAACAACGGCTTGAGTCAAATGAATAATTATTCGTTATTTAATTTTGGCATTTGGCCATTAAACGTCTGCCCAATGCATATCAGATTTTTTGCAAGTTTATACAAAGCGTAAAAGAGACGAGTGTGCCAATATGCTCCATTCTAATTTTTAAAAACTCGTCAATTTTCTGGATGAAAGTGGGACGAAATATTAAAATAAGTTTTTACATGTATTTTTGGAATACTAAATTTTATAACATAATTAGTTTCATTACCATGTACAATGATTTTTTAAAACATTGTCAGATTGAAGCAGCTTTTATTTACAATTTTGCTCTATCTACAAATGCATATTTATATACGTTTAAAAAACTCAAAGTAATTTTTAAACTTCATTTTAGCTATTCTTATGTATTTTTAAAATTTGAATTGAGAAATACTTCATGTATTGAAGCCTATACATGTTATAAAACAAGTTTATAATAAAGTAAAAATTGAAACAGAATCAAAACGTTAAATATCGACCATTTTATCGTTTACGCGTATCGACTTCCCATCAAGGTCAATGTCTGAACACGTTTTTCTACTTGCGTAAATGAGGCTGCAGTTCTTCTATTCCCAGTGTTTAATAAATTGTTAAAAAATTTCTGCTATTACATCTGGTATGTATTTAAAGGAAAATCTTGTAAACATACGTGCGTGGTTTCAATAAAATTTTGAGCAAATGCGTAGATTTATTGACCATTTTATATTTCACGTACTTAAAAATTGCTGCTTAGTCTATTGCCCCCGGACTATTTGATCGAAAACTTCCACGCGTGTAATGTATAATATTATACAAATTCGATCAAAGCCAGAATGTATGGATTTGCTGGAATAACAAATGTTCAGGAGTCGTAATTTTCACTTTTGGTGAAATCGAAACTATCATGAAATCCATTGTGTTGACAACATGTGTGGACGCGGAATTTTGAGAACCATTGTGTTGGCACACTATAGGCTCGATATTTCTTACATTTAATGAGCTGCAGATTGTACCCTCCAACTGTCTCACATTTCTTGACAAAATATACAGTGGGTATGGAGCGTATTACCGACTCCTAACGAAAAGTCGCCAGTAAGCAAGAAACGCATGTATACATGAGATTGAATCTTTTGTTCATGCTCACGTTAGTTTATCCTTTTCGTCCTATTTGACTAATTTTCTACTAGGAACGCATTACCTTTGTAGTAATGGAAAATTAACTAACTAATATAGCATATGTCGTTTAACTGACCTAATTGTACATGTTTTGTGAGAAAATATAGAAATAGAATGTCCAAATTGATTGTTTTCAATTGTGGTTATACACTTGTATCTATTTTTTAATTTTAAGTCCAATAATTGATTCAGTCAGTTGCTCTGGATAGTCATTCGAAGTTTTAATGTTATTTTGGTCTTATTGTATTACACCTGGACATACCAGTTTGCTAGTTAAAAAAAACAAATGTGAAACAAAATTTGAATTGATATCGAACAAATCTAGCATAGAGTAAATACTTTGTAGTCCAATTTCAGACTTTCTTATCGTTTCAAATTACAATTGAACATTTTCTTCTTTAAAATTAACAAATATATTTATTTTAACATACATTTGGAGAAAAGGAGAAAGCACTTTTTATTGTTTATAAAGAAGTTTTCCTTTACATATCCAAATGGTTCTATAATATTTTGCTTTAGTTCATCGTAGGCGCTTTTCATCGTAAAATGATCAGATTGCGATAAATGACGCAGCAATCTTTTTCTATTATTCCTTCCCTGAGAGTTTTAAATGCTGATGAACAAATTTGACTATTTTGGATAGATTAAAAGAAATTTATGTTTGTGATTGTGAAATGACCACGATCTCTATACAAAGCAACGCGTTTAGCTGGAGAGCATAGATGACTTTTAAAAAAAATAAAATTTTATAATTTACTGGTTCTTTCTGCACGAGGTTAAGCCTTGCGTTTTATGGCCAAACATTTTTGTAAATTTACGGTTACCCCTTACGTAAATTAAGCTTACGCTTCCTGAAATATCCAATCAAGTAAATTGTATGCGAGACTACTTGGGGTGAAAACCGCAAATCTGATGTTCCATGCCTTATATATTCATTGCAATTTATTCTTCATTAGGTAGTTTTCCCCTGTTCCCTGTAAATTATGGACAGTATGTGAAGAGTTCCCAATAAAGACAAAACCAGTCTACTGGATGAATTGCCTTTTTCTATATTATACAATGCTTAGTTTATACTCTCAAATGTATGCATATAATGTGACTGCTGTTAACATCCATTTTCCGCACTGATTTGAATACTTGTTATCACCACCAATGCAACCAATATTCGTTTAATTATGATTGTAAGAGGTAACAAACCGTGCATTCTTTTTGAAATTTAATAAAAATTTAACAAGTAGGGCAATTTCCTCATATGAATTGTATGGTAAATCACGCAAGCATTATTTCCAAAATTAACAAACATCTAGTATAAAAAATAATGGACTTCAATCGCACGAAACATTGCACAATTTTTATATTGAATAAAACGTTACTTTGGAACAACTAAATTGCAATTTAATATATACCTCTGAGTCATACCAACTTTTGTATAAATCTACCTTAAAACGATTAATTTACAGCCCGTTCTGGAAAGGGTTTGGTTTTGCAAATTTAATTTTGATTGAAATATCCGGACCCTTATTTGATAAATTTAGAAAAACAAAAAATCGCTCAATTAGATGGCGATGAGCGGCTTGTTAGGCAGTCAATTAAAAATTTTCACATGTTGTTTCTAGAAAATTCAAATGCTACCACATTTACCTAAGGTATGTGGATCAATAATGCTTTATATTTAATGAGGATAAAGAAATTGGTGATAGGTGTAAAAATTTCATTAGTAAGACCAATCATGTTGAATTTAATTGAAAGAGTTTAGCGCATTTTCCTTCATCGTATTATTGATATTGAGGCTGAGAAAAAGTGCTCGAAGAGAAATAGATTTCAAAATCAAACATGGTTTGGGCCCTAACACGTTTCCACCATCTATGATTATCATCATAGTACAACGGCATACTGACTAGCAAGGACTAAGCCGCAATGAATATATATGAAAAGCAAAATAAGGTACGCGGCTCTCAAATCTAGTAGTCTTGTACTTGACTAGAAATGTCGGCTGCACAATTTCTATGCGATCACAAACAGTAACACTTTGCAGCTTTCGCCACATGTCTATAGATAATACAATTAAACAATCAATGAATGCTGGTAGTGGTAACAACTGTTTAAATCAAATTTGCGAATTTGGAGTAAACACCAAGCCAATTGTATTTAACCAGTTGGCGAACAAACTTGCTAAACTACCGCTAGTCGCTCGCAGTGGTTAAATAAAATGGTGTTTAATTCGTGCTTGCAAACTTGACTTAAAGAAATGTTACCACCAACCGCACAATCATTGTTTGTTTAATGATTGGACAGTACGTCCACTAAAACAATACCGTCCCGATTTCCTAAAAAAATGGATACATAATTTATGCCTATGAATAAAGAAAAGCTGCTCGTAGGAATTTTAAAGCTAAAATTATCCACGTCTGAATCAACTTGATTAGCATGCAACAATCGCGAAGTTTTTATAAAGTCAAACTTACGGTGTAAACTAAAACAAAATCGGTGAAGGTGCAGCAATGTACTAGACAAAGATGTAGATTCAACTGATCTAGACGAAGCACCTTTCGAAATCAGCTATAGATAAATTAAAAAAACAGTGGATAATTGAAAGCTAATGACAACAGTTTTATTCAATAATCCCGTCCATGTCTGATAAAACAAGGATTTTTAGACTATTTCTACATTAATGTTTTTGAAATATTTCTTCTATCTTTGCCAAGTATCTTCATTAGTTGACAATTCATCCTACCAAGTTTAAGTATATAACTAAACTAGTGAGCAATATCGCTTAACTGCTTTTTGTCGCTTTATTATTTGTCCACCTTCCATGTTATGTGCTTTCCATTGATGAATGTTTTTGGCAATACTTCTCGATATTTAAAAAAAATTGTGGACGTAGATAAAAACCTTATGAAACAAAAAAGGATATAATAGTTGTGTCAGATCCAGTTAAACAAAAAAAACTATTTCTTTGAAAAGATTTTATGCATATGACTTCTACAATTAAAAAGCGGTTTTTATAGTTCATTTACAAACAATGTAGTACTGAAATCAGAAATATTTGACTGCCCGGCTAAACCAGTGTATAGTTGCTCAGGTGCTTAGCGGACTGTGGGACTGACTGGAAATCACTATCATGTAATTTAATCGACTGTATTTAGCACGCTCAAATGTTCGCAGTGATAACACATATCTTAATCAAGGTTGCAGTCTTGATATGAGCAACTGATCCATTAATTACTTACATATGCCAGTATAAACTAAGAATTGTATAGTGTAGATAAGGCAATTCATGTACTGGCCAGGAATTGCCGCGGACAGGGCTCGGACCTGGGCACGTCTGCTTTGGAATCTGGTGCTCTAACCACTGACCCACCCTGTCGCATACTATACTACACACAATTTTCAGTTATATACTAACTAATGTAACTTGGTTAGTCTAATTTTCCTTTAGGAGGAGCTCATATGGAATCTATTGATGCACAAAATTCCAACTAACCCTCCCAAATCTGACATTACTGAACAGACACCACAATACTTTGGGAAGTGGTATTGAAATGAACATTTATATAATAAAACAAACATTGGTTGCGCGAGCGGTGATAACAATTACTATAATCAAGGTTGCGATCTTGATATAAGCACCTGACCCATAGATTACTTACATATGCTAGAATAAACTAAGAATTGTATAGTGTAGTAAAGGCAATTCATCCAGGTTCGAGCCCTGTTCGCGGCAATTTCTGGCCAATACATGATAAGTTTGCAATAAAGTCGGAACCGGTCTTCTGGATGAATTGTCTTTTCCACACTATACAATTCTTAGTTTATACTGGCATATGTAACTAATTAATTAGCCAGGTGCTTATATCAAGACCGCAGCATTGTTTATAATAATGGTTCGCCTATTAAGCTTTTGTTATACGTTTAAATTTTGTGGGATTATTGAGTAGAATCACCAAGAAATTATTCAGTTATAATTTCTGTGAGATACTGAGTTAATTCAGATTTGTTGTTTATTTCGCCCGCTACGAGATAAGCGGTATAAAATATCAACAGAGTTTGCGTATTAGAATTTTTGTCCATAGGTATATAGAGTGTGTAGTTTTCAAATTCATTCCTTGATTATTTAGTCAGTGACGGAGAGTTTCCTATAGACTATTTTTTAAGACATTTTACATGAACTTTTGGCTGACACGCCAAATTTTAAATATTTATTTGGTTACAACTTTATTTAAATTAATGTGTGTGGAATTGTACATTGAGTTTATATAGGCATACAATGTTATACTTTATACAGTCTCTAAATCCTTTCTTTATATCCGTTAAAAGTTGTATGGCCTTCATGAATGGGATTTGGGGAGTCTTTCTAGCCAAATTGGGTTAACTTCACCATCAGTAGACGAAATGAGCCTAATGTATATTTGTCAGACCATAGAAACGGTTCTAATTTAGGATAATGGAGCAATATCTGGTGGTTCAACAAGCGTTCATCACTGTAAAGACCGATATATCCTCAATGTTTAAATTAGAGTTTGCGAAAATAAAGTAAACACCAATCCCATTTTATTTGACCAGTCGCCGAACAGAATAGTATTTAAATACAATATAGTGCTTATTTCTAGATCGCAAACTTTGTTTAAATTATTGTAACCACCACCCGTGCATTGATTGATTAATTAATTGTAAAAACTATATACTTCCTTAATTTGATATGCAGATAGGAACTGCCGATCACTGAGAACGCGAATACAAGTTCTTCTTAAATAAGCGGATAAAAAGCTTGAGAAATGACTAAAAAAATTTTTTTAAATGCACTACAAATTTAACGGAATTCATGCTGGTGTGTGTTTTTGTTTTTGCCGGTGTTGTATTTGTTTTTTCTCCTTTAATGGTTGCTTTCGTTGGCAATTTTGCTGTACCTTCTTTTATTTATGTCGATTATGCTTTGGTTTTAATGTTTTGTTTGCTGCTCCATTTGTCGTTGTTGATTATGTTATTAATTTATTCTCGTCAGGATATTTTTTGCTGATACTATTGATTTTTTGTTGTTATTATACTGTTTATCCTACTGTTGGTAATTAAAATAATGTGTTACTAGGTGAGCAACACCTTGTGCGCAATTGCATATTTATTAGGTCTCGTCAACAAACAGTATTTCACAGTTATATACTTAATTGATTGATATCATGATTATTATAAAATGTAAAAGCGGATATTGATAAAAGCCAGGATGTATGAATTTTTTGGACTTCCATGTGTGCGGAAGTATTATAAATTCACAATTTTGGTGAAATTTGGCCTATATTGAAATCTATTGTGTGGATACCATGTATCGACAAGGCAATCATAGTTTTGGTATCATGTACCGACTTGGCATTCATTGTATTAGCTCCAGTTACCGACTCTGTATATATATAATATATAATGAGTTGGCCTTGTCGTCTAATTATCGAACACTGTATAGAATTGAGAAGATTAATCTATTCGCCATTCTTGAACAAATCCTTGTTCGGACATATAATATTCTTTTCAATTCTTTGAGTTTTCTTTAAAAAGGTGTACATTTGTGACTAACGAAATCTTGCAGGTTGGAGCATATCTAAAAATTGTATGTAGTGCGCAGCTTAAGTAGTACAATGATATAAACACAAATCGGTCATGATTTGAAACCAGGCATAGGCAATTCTATCAAATATTCGATGAGTGAAAAATAAGGACGCAACCGGACTGCCGGATAAATTGCATTTTCCACATTACGCATGGTTGATTTATAGTGACAATATATATATATATATATATATATATATATATATATTATATCCATATATAGATTTATTAGATTGAAGATCAACTAAAGGATTTGATTACATATATGCCAATAAAAACAAACCACTGCCTAAATTACCAAAGGCTATTCTTAAAATAGACTGCTTCGTTCTTTAAAAGAAATCTTCATTTACTTTCTAGTATTTTTCGTGGATGGGGCCAAAATTGGAGCACATTTACTTCGGATTCTTTACTTTAATCCACTGCACCTCCACTGTCGCATACTAAACGCAATTTAAGGTTATATATTATCTTATGTTATGATTTGTCTATACTTTTAGCTGGGATTTAATTAGCATCAATTTGGACCAAATTGCTAACATGTCATTCCTGATCTCTCAGTATAGAGTTGATACCATTCCACCTGAAGTACCGATATTGAATTTTTAAAACCTGTGGCAGTATTATATATATATATATATATATATATATATATATATAGACATATATTTGTTAGTATAAATGAAAACTTTCTTGAGATTGCAAGAAAATTATCCAATAAACCGATTACTTTCTTATCTTGATCTTCTCAAGTTCTGTCCAGAATTTTTCGTGGACAAAGCTACCTTAGGCAATGCCTTATTTATGCCAACAAATCCCAGTTTATTTTATTAAAGTATAGTATAAGTGTTTGAGCATATATTATTATATACTACATTGCCTGAGCAGATAAAATATTTTCATTCTGCTTTATCATGTAGTATTTTTTAACACCTTGTGGAAATATCATATAGCTATTTGTAATATAGATTTCTGCAATTTTTTCGGTTTAGTAAGTTATTCGATTTATAAATATGATTTTATTTAGAACATTATTGGCAGGAGCTCAAGGCTAAGCATATTTAATCCGGTCGATTGTATTAATTTGCTTTAAATGTTATCTCAACTAGATCTGATATTATACTACTCTCAATTATAGTCAGAACGTGATGCGACCATGCGGCTGTTTTTAGAGCTAGATATGATTCACAGTTAAACTGTCTTTATTACTTCTGTATCAACGAACTAAAGTGATCCATAAGACTTAAGACTTGTAAGCAAATAAATGTATTACCATTCATATAATTTTGATTGTGCGCTCAGAAATAATCTGAAATACGATTTTACTTCGTTTGGTCACGAACCACATTGTTTTTAAAAAAGTAGAGAATATTGTTAAAGATTTGGCTCCCTGTTTCTATAATTTCGAGTGCTCAAAACTTAGTGTAGATTAATTTTCCATTGTAGTGTTTGAAAATCGCTCAACGCATACCTCAGCTATTATGAAATATTCCAGGCATAATAAAATATTTCAAAAAAAGTGGAGAGTTTATTTAAATTAAACGAACATTGGTTTTGCGGGCAGTGATAAAATTTATTATAATCAAGGTTGCGAACTTGATATAAACACGAGACCCATTAAGTACTTAAATTTGTCAGGATAAAATAAGAATTGTATAGTGTAGAAAAGGAAATTCTTCCAGTAGACCGGTTTCGTTTTTATTGGGAACTCATCACGTATTACCCTGTCCGCGACAAATTCTGGCCAGTACGTGATGAGTTCCCAATAATGATGAAACTGGTATACTATACAATACTTAGTTTATCCTGCCAAATGGAAGTACTCAATGGGTTTGGTGTATGTATCAAGTTTGCAACCTTGATTATAATAAGTGGCGTATTTGTTAAGGTGTTAGAACTTTCGATTTTTGAAAACAGCATAACGTGTTTATTTCACTTGCATTTTGGTAGTTGCTAGTTTATTACAAAAACATAAAACATCTATCGTATTGACATTGGTAGTGCTATGTTGTTGAAATAGTCAAATAAAATGGGATTGGTGTTTAGTTCAAGCTCGCAAACTTTATTTAAATCACTGTTGCCACCACCCGCGGAAACAATTATTGTTCACTTGTATTGTCTATATATTCACTTGTGGCGAGGGCTGCAAAAAGTTAATATTCGTGACGGCAAGAATTTGTGCAGCCGACATTTCCAGTCAAGTAAAGTGAATGCGAGACTACTAGAGATCAAAGCCACATATCTAATTTTGCTTTCTACATTCACAAATTGCAGTTTTATGCTCGCTTGTCAGTTTTCCGCCCTACGCTGATAATCATCCTGGATGTTCAAAACATGTCATAACGTGGGACTGACTATAGTTTTACTGGTTTTTCGACAACAGGTTAAATACAATAGGATTGATGTTTAATACAAGCTAATTTAAGGAATAATTACATTAATGTTTTTAAATTGTTCTACACTAACGTTTCCTTATACTAAGGATCGTGAATTTATCAGAGACATATTTGAACAGAATTATATGTATGCTTGTATCTGCAAAATCCAATTGCTTAATAGAGACGGTTATTTGAAACAAATTAGCATCGTATTTTGTTTCGTTGCTTGTCCGTTATATTTTTCTCTAACTTGACCTACATTCCAATATTTTAGTAAAACATATGGTGGATCTGATTCACAGAAGTCTAACACATATAAATTGCATTGATATTTGAGTTGTACAATCGAGTATAATATTTCGCGGCAAACGCAACATTCTTTTAGGTAAAGCAACTTTGTAATAAAAAAGGAGTCTGCATATTTTATTCCAAAATAGCCATTACTTAGCATATTCTAAGATCTGTTTAAGAAACAGATTGGCATAGTTGAAAACAAAAATTTGAAGAAAAATGTTGACATCTCAGCCATTTTACTTGGTGCTAATTAGTGCACAAGCAATAATTTTTTGCATTATTTTTTTAATGTAGAACGGTATATACTGACTGCAAGTTATTTATTGCTAGCGTTTCAGTCAGTAATGGGTAATAGAAAATCTCATTTTTCTGAAGTGTAAGATTGTGAAACATTTCGTGTTATTTGGAGAATCTGAAAATCAATGTTTTGCTTGTAATTCACGTTAACGTAAAAAAAGCAATGCGATTATTAAGCATGGTTTTACGGTAGTCTTTGGAGTCATTACATTTTATATTCAGTGCATATACTATTTTACTGACGTTATTATGCTTTCTTGTGTAGCGTGAACTGTTTTTGCTTTACTGGACCTAACTTTTCCATGAACAATAAAATAATCATAAATTCAATGAAACCTTCAATAAGACTGAAAATGACTTTCCATGCTAAATATAATCGGTGCGATTTTACTCATCGTATATAAGATCACATTCTGCGAAGCATCAAAAACAAAATAGAGCAAATAACGTTATCATATACTTGCTTTGAAGAATCCAAATATAAACATTTTTACGTTAGGCATTGTGAGACGATTAAAAAAATTGCTCAGAATAGTCCAAGAAGATATGTGGAAGTCAGAATAAACAGAAGAGTCAATCAAAGCAATAAGTAGGTGTTCTGTTTACAAGATATTTATTGGTCGGTGCGAACACGACGTCTGGAATCTATTATCTAATAGTTCAGACACTATGAGAAGGTTCGACGGAGAAATTTCTATTATGCATAGCTTAGAAAATTTCTACAATGACGGATTTTAAATATCGTCGTTAGCAATGCGGCCTCAAAGCATATTAGGTATTCACATTATTCAGCGACGCCATGGTAGGTACAAATGTAATGATTTTCAATCACGGAATTTGCTAATGAATATCTTACATATTCTTGGTTGCAAGAAAGATACGCATATGACTCGGGCACTAGGCACAGAATAAAAATTTCATAGAAAATTCAAACAGAACCAGGAGGTTATGCCATAGTCCGTACGGCCAGATGGTTAATGCCCGATATCCGCGAGTTATGTGCTTACCTGCTACAAATCAATGTCTGTCAGAACTACGTCCAAAGCCTAACATAGTTTTCGTCAAGTATGGCGATAAAAAGAAGACTATGCGTTCTCCATTAATTAGGGTTGGTTTCATTCGAAGTCAATCCCAGTGTAATTCGACAGCCTATTTATTATATATATAGTCTTGTGACGCTGTAAGCCTACCTCGAGCTTGATTTGTGTGTTTTATTATTTTTTTGTGAACATACGCATAAAAAATGCAACGGCCACTTTTTTCACTACATTTAACCAAATCATTGGAGGGTTTTAGGCATAATTCCTCCTACTATCTGCAAAAATTAAATGTGGAAATTATTTTAAACGCTTTGTTTACGAAGGATTTACAATATACTTTTTTTCAATATAAAATAATTGAAAAAGCAGATTTTTTTATTCAGAATCGGTTGACGCAATATGTTGTAATGACATTGCAATATTATTTAGAAGTGATGAATTTCTATTATTTTACTTATTTGATGGTGTAATTAAAAAGAGTAGAAATCCAACATTGGTGTTGAAGAAGTCTTGCTTATTATGGTATTGCAGTTGATGAGATATATGTTGCGTCTGCAAATGTTAAAAATCAGCGCACACGGTTTGATTTATTTTTTTACCGATATGTGATCTTAAATTGACGATTACACCAATTTGTAAATTTATAAATGCTTTATTCTATTTTATTAATGCTATTTAGCATTGTAACACGCTTTTCAATGTAACCGTTCATTTGACAATTATGTGCTTTGACAAAAGCCCATAACGATTGTGGTAAATATTTTGTGATTTTGTATTTATTTGGATTTTCGATTCTCACATCCAATCCCACTATAGTTCATTCCAATATATGTTACATGAATAAGCCAATATTATATTATGAAAAGAAACGTTTTGCATAAATAGAAGTTAATTTGTTACCTGATCATTGTTATGCACAACAAAGTATTACGTCAACTGACCATATTTTGATTCCGCAAATTTTTAGGGTCGTATTCTATGTACATTTTCAATGGTTAGCTCATAGCACCACAAAAAATTTTTTAAAGATTTTAAGAGAAGTGCTAAATGCCGATAAGATGGATTGATTTTTACTAACTGCGGGTCTCATAACAATTAGACCTCGCACTAGATAACCGTGCGTCACGTAATTGTGTGAATGCGTTTCTATAAATTTAAGGCATTCAGTCATTTATAATTATACGCACGTGTACACTCGGCTCAGTTAAATTCAAATGATATTATAATAAATTCTGAGGCTTAACTATAAAAGCGCATACATTGATGCACGTGTGTTCATAACATTGACGAATTCTGTTAAATAGAATTAAATGCGTATGTACGTTCATCAAAGTGAAAATACAGAGGTTAAGATGAATTTCTCTGCATATGTCGCACTAAATATTTTATTCTTATTCTATTTAATTAAAAGTTATGAACTTGATTTAAACTCTAATCCCTTTTACGTACATACTTTTGTCAGTATAAACTAAGAATTTTATAGTGTAGAAAAGACAATTCATCCAGTAGATCGGTTTCTTCCTCATTGGGAACTATTCCGGCACTGTCCACAATTTACCGCAGATTGGGCTCGAACCTGGGCACCTCTGCTTCTGAATTTGTTGCTCTAACCAATGCGTCACCCTACCGCACGCCACATACAGTTTTCAGTTATATGCAAAGTAACAATTTTGATTAGCTTTTCATTCAGTTGAGAACTGTATGCCACCGCATTAGACAAAGATCTAACAAGTCACACAAAATCTGTCATTGCTTGAGGGACACCACGTCATTAAAGATTTCCAAAAATATAACATCTTTCATTCCGGGGATACTGATAAAAATTACCTAAATCAAGGTTCAGAAATTTATAAGAGCAAAAATCCCATGATATATAGATTTGTCATTATTAATTAAGCCTTGCATTTGGCAGTCGAGGCAATTAATCTATTCGAAGGGAGTTGCCCTTATTGGGAACTCGAGCGAATTTTCCGCGGACAGGGCTCGAACTAGGTACTTTTGCTTTAGAGTCATCGACTCTATCCATTGCATCATTATGCCGTACTCAACGCACAATTTTCATTTATATAAATATATGCATATCTGATTAATCTTTCCCTCAGTTGGAGCCTATATCCCATTTCTTTAGACCTAAAGTTTTAAAAGGCTGAACAAAATTTATCATTTTTTAGCAGAAGCAAGGCTAACTAATGAAATGGTATTGAATTGAAAATAATTAACATTTAATCATTTTAATTTTAACGGGTGCTAATAGCAATTATTTAAATCAAGATTGCGAGCAAAATAAAAATATCAAACTCGTTAATTATACTTTTGTTAATATAAAAAAACATCATATCAGGTAAAGGAGACAATTTAGTCTGTAGAACGTATCCATCATTATGGCAAACTCTGCAAGTGCCATCCAGATATTTTGCCCCAGACATAAATTGATCAGTGGAATGATTGCTTTGGAGTCAGTAACTCTATTCACTGCACCACCATGCTACTTTCTTGACACAATTTCATTTACATTTTAATATAGACGTCTGGTTAGCCTTCCTTAAATGTAGAGCCTTTGATACTTTCTTTAGATCCAAAAATTCTAAAGCGTCAATCACAATCTACATTTTGGACTAGACACCGCACTATCTGGTGTAGTGGTACTACGTTAAAAAATTTATTCAATTAATCATTCATGGATAAATTCAATTGGTGATAACTATTAATTAAATTACGTTTTTGGGATTGATATACCGTTCAATCACATTATATTTGAGCATTTTCATATTAAATGAACTCTGAATAAATTATTAAAGTCGATTCATTCAATTCAACGGTATTGTCCTCCTTGTGAAATCTTCAAATGCTAAAAAACATTTTACAGCGGAATTTTCTCCGGCGTCGGTGACTCTACCCACTGCGACACCCTGCAACACACAAACTGAAGCCTCTATGCCATCTATTTAGACCTAACTTTTCAAATATCTACGCCCAATCTCTCATGGTAGAAAGGACATCACGCGGCCATGGCAAGTGTTCTCGAATTGAAGATTTATAAAATTAATCTTGAATTTTTCGGATTAGACAACAATTATTCATATAAAGATTGCGAGCTTAGCATAAACACCGGTCGCATTTAACCGAGCAAACTAAGCAATGTATAATGTAAAAATGGCACTTCATTTAGGGGACATGTTTCGTCTGTATTGGCATCCATTCAAGTACTGCACAAAACTCTTTTTTCCGCAGAAAGTACTCGAACCTAGGCAAAAATTGCTTCGGAGATGTTATCTTTATTCACGGTCCCACCATGTCTCATACCACACAATAATTTGAACTGCATGCTAGCCTATGTTTTGATTAAACTTTCCTTCAGGTGGAACCTGTGTAGCATCTCATTCGATCTAAATTTATAAATAACAACCCCTATCTGTCATTATATAATAAACAGACGCTACCTGGAAAGTAGTATTGAAATGATGATTTATATAAATTAAGAATAAATGGTTGCGCGGATGATGATACCATTTATTATGCACGATTACTATATAAACCAATCCCATTATGTATACATTTGTCGTTATAAAATTAGCACTGCAAAGGTAGCAAAGGCAATTGATCAAGTAGACAGGTTACGTTCCTATTGAAAACATATTAAATTTTTTCGAGAAATTTTGCGTGGACAAATCTTGAATAGACGACGTGTTTAATTTATACTTATTCTGTTAAATAGGTATGGAAGTAGGCCAGGTAATGTAAGTGAACCAGTTGCAAAATTCTGCCAAATTGGAAACTTAGGACTTATTAAAAATAGAACCTTAATTATATCAGAAATTTAAAATGTCTCCATGTCTCACAAAATGTGAGTTATCTACTTATAAGTATAAGTAAAACATTTTAAACTAAATATATAGCTCTTATTAATACATGCCAACTTTTTATTGTAATGAGACCACTATTCACAAAGGGGTTCAGAAGACGACTTCAAGATACTCTGGATAAAAATATGAACAGTGGACTTAAAAGCTTTGTTTTGCACACCAAGGACCAAACAATGTTATAATATGTTGTATCTTATAAAAAATGCATAGATTATTCTTTGCCTATTATTATATTCAATTTCTACTGTTTGACTGAGACAACAGATGCACATTAAACTTATCTATTGGTGACTGATTTTAAAGTGTTTTTCTTTATAATTATGTCGTAAAATGTCTGCAGTAATCTGCACCTTCGTGCTGTCAATGAATAAAAACAAAATCATTGCGATATGATTATATTTAGCTTTAACCGGTATTTAGATTTACATGCACCATTTAGTTTCCAATTATTCTTAAAAATACATCTATTTTTCAGCAATCCTCAACGGCAAATGTGTATGCAATTCAATTCTGTTTAAATATCTGGTTTCTCCATGTAGCATATCGATTGATTTAAGTGTTTTCTAATACTCTAAATATTTCCCTATTCCAAATAACCTTTATTCCCATCATTATATTTAAATTTTCATATGAACATTATGACTAAAGGCAAAAGTCTAGCTAACCCAAGAACAAACGCTTTCGGTACAAGTTACCATTTAAAAAATAAAACTAGGGACTTACGGCAGTTTTGCTACGTTGTGCCACCGGTTAGGTACAATGGATTGATGTTTATCTGAAGCTCACGAACTAGATTGAAAGAATTACTATCACCACCCGCGCCATCAGTGATTATTTAAATTGCACAACGGTATTTAAAAAAGTGGATATTTCTTTTGTATAATTAATATTATGTATAAATACTACAATCAGCCGGGTGGATTTTGATTGGACCAAATTTTATTGTATATTTTTACATGCGCTTACGCAATTGGCTGATAACGAAATGCTAATTTTTTCAAATCGCAATACTTTGCGTGAAACGAGTCAAATTAAATCTCCGTTTTTTGGTGCTTTCATTTTTAATTCCACAAAATTAGAAGAAAATTTTTAACCTTTATAATTTTCTTTTGATGCGTTCTGCTTTCGTTAATTTTTCCATCAAAACACATAAACGTATGCTAAGACGTCGCAATTTGTGTATATTGCACTGATTTACTCTTAATTTGGGACGCACATTTCTGTGAATGGCTATACAATTAAAAACAGTAACCCGATAGTCACATTCTATAAAATATGGACATGGCAATTGGGCTAGAATCTGATTTGATTGGTGTAAAATCTAATTTCATTAGTAATTGGAATACTGTTGCAAAATTGATAAAGTTTATGTCATTGTTCATTAATACTATTGTGCTTTTCGAAGCAACGATGTAACATTAGTTACTTTTTCTGTCGGATAATCATCATGTTGAAGTGAATTACGTTGCCAAATGGCTCGTTGATTTTTTTGCTGAACCAACACGTTTTCATTATTCCTGATTCGAGGATTTACCAAAATTTGTTATTCGTTTCGTTTGTGGAAAGTTATAAAATTTGTTAGCATTGAAGCACATCGTTTTCAGATTCTTTGTTATTACATGTGTTCACGATTATAAGATGTCATTACGAAATCAATCATATTTAACCTAAGCAGTCATAAAACGAGGAAACCGACAAAATATTATGATTCAACATAAAATTGTACATTTCAGAAGTGCCTAATACTTAATATGTTTGGCTTCGAAGGAAATAACCAGAGGACGGAAATATATTTGTTTGAAATGAGCTCGGAATGCAAATATATTAATTATCCACCATTTTGTTTACCTCAAGTTAAACTATCGTCTGCTGACAAGTACACCGTTTTGAACATAATATTTAAATTTTATAGCGTGAGTCAGATGAATAGAAAAAGCGATTTGGTTTTAATAAATCGCTAATTACTTTACTGCGAGCAATTCTCCTATAAAGTATTTAACATATATACATCTCATTCTCCGTCATGAAACAGAGTGTAGAAATTGGAACCCGGAGCCAGTCTCCTGAAGTCGAAATGGAAGGTATTGGCTATTTAGCACGATTTCGATCCAAGCTACCAGTATTTGTTCCTGCTTCACCCCCTATTATTGAGGGATATGGGGAAAATCCGTTCTTGCATCCATTCCGCTTGGCCAACACTTCCCCTCTTCAGACTGTTTCACGGACTGGAACAAGTGGATTTAGTTTTCCTATGACACCACTTTCGGATAACAGGCAGGCGCTTCCAATGAGAAGATACGAAGTCAATTCTACATCACAGTTATCACCCAGTATCTCTCCTGCTGAGAAGCCTACCAATTCTACCAATGTTAACTTAACCCCGCAATCGCAACTTGAAAATGGAGCGCCATTATCCAGTAGAACGAGACAGAGATTAGAGAAGATTACTTACGGTAAACGGTTCTGGCTTTTGCCTGATAAACTAGCCTGTGCACTTCTCTGGTTCGGCGTGATATCTCTTCTGGTTGGTATAATTTCACTGCAGATTGCCAAATTCTTCGTGGAGAAAGACAAGTGAGAAAAAAATTTGTTTTTGCTATTGATGCGCTTTAACATAGGTTAACAACAACAATAATAGGTATAACCGGAAATGAAGTTTTCGCCCCAAACTGAGTGATTTCTGAGTGATGCCATTGCTATATGGAAGTAATAAATGGAAACAATAAATAGGGTAACTTGTTGGTGGCATCATAAGGATAGTTGAAAGTTACTTCAGTAAAAGGAACAATATCATTGCTTTTATATCTTTTCAAAACGAAGGGAAATATGTGCTTTCTAAAAACATAACATACTACAATTTACGCGTTGTTTTTTTAAAAAAAATTAGTTCTTTCATGTACTTTTGTTAATTTAGGCCTTGGCAAAGGGAAGTTTAAATTTTGGGCTCAAGTCTCCCTGGATTATCGACGCTTAGTTGCGTACATGGAACACACCGAATAGAGCTTTATCTACGTGTGGATCTGGCTCCATAAAATATTGGCCGATATATCAACCAGCCTACAATGTGAAAGTTATTAATAAAAATTGCCTAATTTAATATCGGGTTCAGAAATGTATTCAAATATACAGTGATTTGTGCCTTTCGGGTTGGCAAGAAAAAAATCTTCAATTCCGCGGCATTTTCAATCCTAAGTTATAGTTCTTTTACCAGAAAATTTCTGGAGATTAAACTCATCAATAACAACGTACATGACATTGAGTATTATTACAATGTAATGATTGTTGTACAAATAACTATTATAATAATACTTCTTTAAATCAATTTTACGAGCTTGAAGTAAACACCAATCCCATTGTATTTAACCAGTCCTTAAATGACCTAACAAAACTAACACCAGCCGCAACGCATTGACAACGTTTCGACCTTCCATGATCATCATCAGAATACGATGGCAAACTGACTATCGAGGATCAAACCGCATTGCATATATATGGAAATCAAAGTTAGATATGCGGCTCTCACATCTAGCAGTCTCGCATACATTGAACTTGACTAGAAATGTCGGCTGCACAATTTCAATGCAGTCACGAACATTAACTGTTTGTAGCCTTCGCCACATGTACATATATAGGCAATAAAATTTAATAATTGATTGCGCGGGTAGTGATAACAATTCTTTAAATCAAGTTTAAGAGCTTGAAGTAAACATCAATCCCATTGTATTTAACCAGTTGTCGAACAACATAACAAAACTAACGCCAGTCGCAACGCACTAACGCGTTTCGACATTCCATGATCATCATCAGAGTACGACGCAAACTGACTATCGAGGATCAAGCCGCATTGAATATATATGGAAATCAATGTTAGATATGCGGCTCGCACCTCTAGCAGTCTCGCATACATGTCGGCTGCACAATTTCTAGACAGTCACGAACAAACAGTATTTAACGAACATTAACTGTTAGAAGCTTTCGCCACATATACATATATAGGCAATACAATTTAAACAATAATTGATTGCGCGGTTTGATCCTCGTTAGTCAGTTTGCCGTCTACTCTAATGATGATCATGGAAGGTCGAAACGCGTCAGTGAGTTGCGGCTGGAAGTAGTTCTGATATGTTGTTCAAAGACAGGTTAAATACAATAGGGTTGGTGTTTACTTCAAGCTCGCAAACCTGATTTAAATAATTGTTACCACCACCCGCGCAATCAATTATTGTTAAATATTATACTAATAGGTATTTAAATAATATTTGCGAGCTTAAAGAAAACACCAATTCCATTGTATTTAATCAGTCGTTGAACAGCATTGCCAAACAATCGTCAGTCGCACACATTGAAGCGTTTTGACCTTCCACGATCATCATCGTAGCACGACGGCAAACTGTCTAGCGAGGATGAAATCGCAACTCATATATATGGAAAGCAAAATTAGATTTGAGACGCTCACCTCCAGTAGTCTTGCGATTATTGTACTTGACTGGAAATGTCGTCTACACAGTTTCCATGCATTCACGACCATCAAATTTTTGCAGCTTTCGCGACATATATGTAGTTAATACAATTAACAAATCAGTGATTGCGATTATTCTACATTTTCCTTTATTTCTCACTGGCTCTTTTGTGCCAATAAGTAAAAGAATAAATCGTTCATTTTTCGAATTGTTCGGTTTAAATATTAAACCAAAATAAAATTAATTATTGTACATAATTTTGTGAATTTTTTCCTCCTTAATTAGGCAGTCTTCTGAAAAAAAACATTTTTTCATGTCTGCGTGTCCACCAGTCTGATGAAGTCACGTGTATACCTCTTTAAGACTTACTATAAAATGTTTAGTATGCACAATCTTTTCGTGATGTTTCATCTTTTCTTTGATGATATGTTCGAAGCTGGTCTTCGGTCTCGATAATTTGGATTTAATGATAACGGTTGTAGTTCCGATTTCGTTTATTTATGAAAACGCAAAGCATTTGCATTCCTCAACAATTTTCAGTGATAACACACATTAACGATATTATACAGGTAATGTCACAATTCTAATTCGTGATACATTTCCAATTTTTCATGTTTTATTATTCTTTGTTCCTTTATACGTATATGTATGGGAATTTGGTACCGCCAGAAAATTTATCTTGTTTGCACGGTGTCATTCTTTATAGAACCAAAATTACAATACGACCCCGCACCTAATATATTGTATTATTAAATGAAAGTCTTATTTTTCATAGCTCACATTGTCTTATTGCAATTAATCTATAAATTTTTATTAAACATTCAATTTTTGTTTTTATTTGCTGCCACAAAGTGACTAGAGTCACAAAGGTCGTAGCAGATGTGCTCAGATTCGGGCTCTGCCTTGGCAATTTTTGGACTGTACTTGAAGAGTTCCCAATGTGGACATAACAAGTCAACTGGATGAATTGACCTTTCTACATTATAAAAGATTTGCTTATACTTGAAAAGGAAGTTATATAATGGGATTGGTGTTTATATCAAAATCGCAATCTTGATTAAAATACGAGTTATAACAACCCTCGCAAACAATAATTAATTAATTATAGAAATAATTTCACATTATGGATATTGCCCTTATCATGCAAAGCATGTTTTTATTTAAAGTTAGATTTAATATGTATTTATACATGCGTCTAAACAATATTTATAGAAAAAGTTATATTTGTCCACCTCGGGGTTTTTGAAATAACTGGCATATTAGGAAATATAAATATCTAATTCATTGTACTCTTCCTGTGTGCAAAAACAAAAAGAAATTTTATCAGATATAAGAAAATTTTCTTTCGCATGGTCTTCTCAAATATCTACTAATGAACATATCTTTATATATAAATTGGAAATCAAAACAAGATACGAATATGTGAACATAGAGAGTATTGATTATAAAAATTGGTTCAAGGCTACACTAGTTGATCAGGCTTCACATCTGAAATCGACTGAATGCGCAGAGCAGCATGCATTGAAAAAGCAGCATCTAAATGCGCTTAGAAGTATCAGCAGAATTGCAGACATCAAAATACTACGCGCTGATAAAGGAAAGAGCGTAGTTATAATGGACAAATCTGACTACGTAAAAATATGGAAAACGTGTTGAATGACAATACAAAATTCACACGTCTAGACGATAAACCAGATAAAATAGACAACGTGGAGCGCAAAGTAATGAAATTAAAATTTTGACAGATGCCGGTTTTGTTGATGAGGCCACTGCACAGAAGCTCATGCCAGTTGGATCATCTACACCAACAATGTACAGATAACCAAAATCACACAAAAAATGTTGTCCTATGAGTCCAATTTTATCAATGGTAAATTCTCCGTTTCATGCACTAGCTAAATGGCTAGTTCATTTACTTGAACCATTACGTAAACTACTAGGTAATCATTCGGTTGCCGATTCGTTTGAGTTTGTAAACAAAATTCAAGATATAAAATGTTAAAAACAAGATTATGGTATCTTTTGATGTTACGTCTTTGTTTACAAATGTTCCAATTGATGAAACCATTGACATTATAGTCAAAGCGGTAGAACACGATATGTTACGATCGCCGGTGTCAGGTCACACTCTACGCAAGCTTATCTTATTATGCACGAAAGACGTACAATTTCGTTTTAATGGAAGCATCTACAAACAGACTGATGGTGTTGCAAATAGAAACCCCTTATCTCCAGTGTTGCTTGCTGAGATTTTTCTAGAAGACACCTAGAAAAATACATCATTAAAGAGTGACATAAGTAGAATGTGCTCAATATATACGATGTACGTGGATGATATATTTCTTGTACTTAAGAACAGGTCACAATCACGAACGTTGCTTCAAAAAGTTTCACCAAAGCACATGAAGAATATCGGCTTCACGTCAGAGCTGAAACGAGAGAAGATGACTGTCTGCCCTTTCCTAGATGTACTATTAAAGAAAGAAACTATGATGGTAAAGTAAACAGAACAATTTACCATAGCCAACATGGTCTGCACAGTATTTGCATTGCAGCAGTTTGTGCCAATTCAATATATATTATCAAGCAGTTCGTGGTTGCTTTTCAAGAATTGACAGGTTGGTTAGTCAAGTATTCTAAAGAAAATGAATATAATAAAGCAATTAACGATTTTAATGTCTAATGGCTATCCCAGACAATTAATTGAATCAATTATTAAAAAGGGGGAATTAAACTAGAAACAGACGTATTATGGGCCAGAAAAGAAAAACAGTCTACCTAAACATCACATTTAAGGGTGATGCAGTTTCCCCGAATAGCACAAAGAGTGCTGAACAAGCATTAACATCAGCACATTTAATACAGCTAAACTACAAGTGTTATTTAGGATAAAACACTTGCCTTTACAAGCAATCAAGGAGAAGCAGCCGTTAATGTCGACACCAAATATTATTACCAATATAAATACGCAAGTTGGCGAGTCAACTTACGTAGGCCGATCGATCCGACGGTTAATTACTCGAATGAGAGAACATTGCAACTTTAAACGCCTGTTTAAATCAAATGGTGAATACACGTCTGCTATACAGCAACATATCATCGAAACATCGCACGTATGTTCTCCAACGACGTAGCATTCAAAGTAATTACTAAAATGCAAAAACAAAAGAGGCTGGCCACATACGAAGCCTTATGGATAAAAACAAATTGCGGCCGGATTTATGTAACAGAAGAAGCACGTACAGGCATTGAGCTTGGAACTGGATGTGACGCACGCAATTTGATTGGTTTCTATTTTTCACACTCTCTCTATGTTCACATATTTCTATCTTGTTTTGCTTTCCAATTTATATATAAATATATGTTCATTAGTAGATATTTGAGAAGACCATGCGAAAGAAAATTTTCTTATATCTGATAAAATTTCTTTTTGTTTTTGCACACAGGAAGGGTACAATGAATTTTATTAGAGCTCGCATTTCAAAAGAAATATCTAATTGTTTCACTAAGTTAGGTGATGCTGAACGCTGACATAAACCCAACGCGAAATGAAATTTCATTGCTATTCGTTCAGCTAAAAATAATAATACCTGTGTTTTATTTTTATGTTTCGCATAATTAATTTAAAAAAATAATGAAGCACGTTCGAATACAATAATATTTAGCTACTAAACCTACGATATCCAGACCAAAACACCGTTGATTTTTCCTATCGTATTCGCTTTTCGGATTCGTTTGGCGTTTTTCCATACCCAATCAAATGTGGAATAATAATCATCAGCACCAGCAGAATGCTTATAGCAGCTAATTTCTTTAAATGCCGCATTATTTAGTGTCCAGCCATTTCTGTGCTTTAGTAATTGAAATTATTTAATAAACTATTTATTGAAGTTCAGTATTATCGTTAAACAGGCCTCTGCATTACTGCTCAAATAAGTTATTTTCACTTCGTTAGGATTAAATTCGATTACAATATCCGGTCCTTCATTAAGTAAATTACAAAAAAAGCGATCAAGTCGGAATAATTATATACAAAAAATTGAAATTTGTAAACTAACATGCAGACACTACTTGCACGCGCAAGCACTATTCATGTGTATAACTTCATTTCATCTGCAGACATCTTATTTATGTATTATAATCAACGTTGCTAACTTGATATAAACACCTGACCCATTAAGCCCTTACATTTGTCAGTGTAAATTAAGAATTGTAAGATGTAGAAAAGGAAATTCATCCAGTAGACCGGTTTCATCCTTATTAGGAAGTCTTCACATACTGGCCAGAAATTTCCGCAGACAGAGCTCGAACCTCGACACATCTGCATCGGAATCTGGTGCTCTAAACACTGAGCCACCCTGTCGCACACTAGAAACAATTTTAAATCTTTTTTATTTAGCTACTATTTTGGGATACTACAAATGACGGCTTCACAGTGCGTAGCACAATTTCGTATCATGCTTTTAAATTAACTGTAAATGAGTCTGATTTGAAGCGTGATTTTTATTAATAATGTAAACAGTTATTGAGAAGATGCTTTTCCTTTCACCAGCTGCTTTTTGTCTATAGTTCTCCAGAATTAGCTACGTTAAATATCGGCCAATCCAACCTATTTAACGAAATAGGTAGCTATTGAATATACGTACATAATCGATATTGGAATCTTTAAATACAGAAAGCGTAACATTTACTTTTTTTATTTATTGACATGTATTTCACTAATAGAAAAAACGCAAATTTAAAAAAAAATCCGCCACTTAACTGGCATCCAATTTTTGTAAATGTTTAAGATACTTATTGCATTTTTATTAATTAAATGATCAAAATATAAGACTAAACAAATTCAAAGGTTTTATACATTTGTTACTTTAAAAAATCTTTTATACTTTTGCCTCAATCTAAATCAGTTATCACACTGGCGCTAGATACTACTTTTTGTGGGTATAGATTCGAGTCACACCCAGATGAAATCCCGCACAAATGCACAGAAAGCGAAATGGCAATTTTGAATTAACATGAATATATAATTTAACCAATGATTTAAACTAGAACTGATTTATTATAGAATAAAATGATCATTGACTTCTCTTCGATCAAATTAACAGTTTTGCACATTTTTTTCACCTCTTAACACTCTTCCCAAACACACAAATACACACACACATACATATATATAAGGATCATTCTAAATATTGAACTTAAATACTAACCACATTAAAGCACACATTAGTTTGGAAAACATGGAATTCTGGTATCAATATAATATTTTCGGGATGATAAGCATAACCGAAATAGATCATCCAATTTTTTACAAGAGATGTTTAAAAATCTATTCAAATCCGATTATCAGATCTGGCTTAGACGATAATTATATTTGATTTGACCAATCGCAAAAAAGAGCAAATCCATTGTCTGTCGCACCCATTGACAACTTTTGAACTTTCATAGACATTTTCATAGCATAAGTGTCGTTGTAACTTGCGCAGAGCTGTTCTTATTTTTTGTAGTTTTGACGCCTTTTTCTTGTGCGGGAAAATTGTTTGCAATTGTAGGTTTTACATATAACAGTAAAAGTCTAGAAGAAAAAACGACAAGCTTTTTTATTGAAATATAAATTAAATGAATGTTTAACTTAAGACGAAATGCTCTCTGGAAATGAAATATATAGAATGACTTGAGCTGACTTAAAATAAGAATTATGTAATGTAGCAACAAATATCCGGAGGAACAACTATTTACGTTAATGTGAAAATTAACCCCACAGAAATTAATTTTCATAATATTAATTTTACTTGTCGATTGAAAATGCAACAAATAGACGATTAAATAAACATCTATAATGCAGTGGAATACGTTTATATATTAATAATAAATCTCATGTTTTATCTGCATAATTGAGGATAATGGACTTGGTTGGTATTTAAACATTTCGAAAATTGAATCCGCTTAATTATTTAATCGTCAACATGTACAGCAATGAAAATGTCATTATTTACTTCTGCTTCACAGCCATATAAACATTAAAACTTTTAAAAAAAACAAGAAAAAGGTAACAAGCAAGACAAAAATATTAATATAGGCAAACAAATTATTAAAAGAGAGTGATTTATGAAGGGAAAATCTAGCTACTTTGAGTATATATACCTAGATAACACACAGAAGTGAGGTAAGCTAAACGTATACACAGACAACATCAAGACAACATCAATAATACAGCTTCATTGAGGTTTTACTCTATCGCGTCACAAACACAACCGAATCTCGCAGGTAACTCTGCCAGACTAAGGAGAGAAAATTACAAAGATATTTTAGTCGAAATCTGCAACAAGATCCTCATTTAACTTGTTTTGATGTCATATCGCACAGGGATTCCAACCGAGATCTCGTGGATTGAGGGCACACGCGTAACGTGACCTAGCCAAAACAGTGAATGTAGCCTAACTTGTTTTTCTAACAAGAAGCACTTCTGATCGATCCAGGAATAGTTCTATGGATGTCTGAAATCATCAACTCAAAGCAGCTAACTCACATTAGCGCATTATTAAACTGCAGGAACTGATGAATTGTAAACACAAACTTTAAGGAAAAGTGAACTACTTGTGTTTTTCCATAAATGGCCAAGTTTGGAGAAAGTTACTGTAGCATTCTCGATTCTCATACTCACCTCGTCAAATATATAGCTCGGGTTATTAATTGAATTACCAATGTAATTAAACCTGCCAATCAAGTCCAGATATTCCCTTTGCAGTCGCAGATTGGAAGTGGGTGGTGAGTGATGGTGTATAAGTATCTTACATTTAATGGGTGTGAATTTAACACTGGAAGTCAGAACAACGTCTGCTAATCTATTCAAGGTGGTTTGAGGACAACCTCGATTTTCGAATACTAATACAATATCGGCTGCTTAGTGAAGATCTACCTATCTACCCGACAGAGATTAATTTGACACCTGTGTTTTGTAACGTATGAAAGAATGTTGTTCAAAACTGCGACAAATACAAGATTATCCAAAAAAGGGGAATGTGGACAGCCTGCATAAACTCCACGGCTCGTTTTAAAGTAGTGTGTTAATTCGCTGTAGACTTCAACACGACACAAGTTTTTGTGTAGAGTGTAATATTTTCAAATTTGGTAAGAATACCACTTGTAGACAGAGTATCGAATATAACAATACGAACGACTGAGTCAAATGCACCCTTGAAGTCTAGATGGACGGCTGTTGTGTGATGGCGATAAACGAAGTGCTATTCACGAACTTACCTTAAGGTAAACATTTGATCTATGAAACCTTGTCCCACCCAGAATCCGGCTTGTTGTTCGAAATATGTAATTCACACAAAGCACTAAGGCGGCTTATTAAAATGGAATCAAATTATCTCGTGTTAATGCTTCATAATTGTTTAGACGTCTCATCCTTAAATTTACAAGTGATTAAAATGAAATAAATTGGTGCGAAACTAGGCATTGCATATTTACCCGAATCTTATTTTACTTTCCATCTAATTGTTCACATTTCTTTTATTCAGCTGAAACTGTTTTAGGTGCACATATGACTGGATAATCGCATAATAACTGTTGACGTTTCATTAGAAAGGTGCGCGTATTGCAAGTGTGCTTATTTGTATAACTACTATTTAATCAGTTAAATTTAATGAAATATATATTAATTTCAATACAACTAACATCAGAGGGGCTAGATTTTGACTTAACCGTTACTCGTAATAGATTGATTGATTAATCATTTCTTGTAAAATGCTATAATTGAGTGGTTAGGGAGGTGAGCATGGAAAAACAAATTCACCCGTAGTCCAATTATTTCACGGTAAGTGATCAAAATATAAGCGAAAAAGTTTAATTATGATATGAGATTAAAGTAAATGAAGGTCAGAAAATAAAATTTAGAAATCACCTAATCCAATTATGACCACTGCAAATAAATCGATATTAAGTTAAAAGCGCATTAATAAATGTTAAATAAAATAATGGACAAAGGTTAATATATACAATAAGATAAGAATGAAAAAAGAATGAGGAATGGTACTATAAATAATTATTAACAAGTTATAAATTTATAGAGTTCCATTTAAGTTAATCTTCCAATAGGTTTAATTGTTTTCTATAACTTAATTCCAATTCATATTCAGGAAATCGTCGGTTCCTACCAGTAGTTAGTTATGTTTTCTAAATTTAACCTAGCAATATTCCCCTAGTGCTTCATTCATAATTGCATCTTTAGAAATTATGTAAATAGATGCACTATAATTAAACGATTATTAATTGCTTGGGCAAAGAAAAAAATTATTTAAATCAAGGTTGCGAATTTGATATAAGCACCAATCCGATTTTATATCCTATTTCCAAATGTAGATTTAATGAAATTTGTGTTTATATGAATCTTGTAACATTAATTTATAAAATTAGATACAATAATCTATCTCGTCATATTTTTATGTTCACTTATCGCTATTCGTCTTCAAGCATACACATTAATTGTGTTATCAGTCTACATAGAATGACATTCAAGATAAGATCTAGGTGCATTAAAAAATTATACGCATTTCTACGTTGTCTAATTCATACCTCGATTGGACGAATGATACCGCTCATATACATGAGTTTAAAAATTTTGCATGGAAATTCATACACACCTGATGTTGCTAAGATTTGAATTTGTTTCTTCTTTGTAAAGAATTTTACTGCAAAGTGAAAGGTTTTAATTCATTTTTTTCGAATTTTGTATTTTTTTTTTTTTTTTTTTTTTTTTTTTTTTTTTTTTTTTTTTTTTTTTTTTTTTTTTTTTTTTTTTTTTTTTTTTTTTTTTTTTTTTTTTTTTTTTTTTTGATACCGCTCATATACATGAGTTTAAAAAATTTTGCATGGAAATTCATACACACCTGATGTTGCTAAGATTTGAATTTGTTTCTTCTGCAAAGTGTAAGGTTTTAATTCATTTTTTTCTAATTTTGTATTATAGTGCTATTGATTTTACTATTCATCTAGTTTTGTGTCTGGTCACACCCTGATCATCGGATCCGTCTTTGTTCTATTATATTTCACGTACTTCGAATTCAGTTAAATTCAGTCAAGGCATTTCATTATGGTTGCTTTGATTTTCTTGCGGTTTTAACAATTAGCAATCATAATTCCTACCGTCTGTTTAATCCTAACTCCTTATATTTTGTGTCTTCTAATTTGAAGCTTTCTAATGTAATAGATTTTAGGATAGCGATTTTCATTCGATACGGATGATGCAAATTTAAATTCACGAGAATCCCAAGGTATACTTTCTATAAATATCTATATCTATTTTGTCATCCAAAATCTGTAGTCCGCCACATGATTGCAACTTTAATCGAAAATTGAAGCTAAGTTTTCGAAATTTATCATGGCTTCATGATTACCGATGACTAATTTATCTTTAACAAAACCGTGGATACAATTTGGGTTTGAGAGATGAGTTTTTGAAAGATTTTTTCCGATCAATGCATAATGTTTTTTTTTATAAAACAGACACAGATTGCTTCTCGGTACAACGATACATCCTTTAATACGTTTATTACCTCAAGCATTTAATCAACTTCTCTATTGGACGCCCAATCATCGTTTTAATTACTTCTAATATAAAGGTGCGACTAACAAGGTAACGTCGAAAACAATCCATGGTCTCATGTTATATTATACATTTCTGTTCATCCTTTTCACATCTTGCCTCGCCAAAATATCCCCTTCATCTATTAGACATTTATGAAAAATTTCAACAAAATGATAAGGATTCAGCAATATGCGATCAAAGAAGAAGTTGGTGTATTTTTTTTATTCTATGAAGAACCAAGTTCGAGATTTAAGGTATTGAAGAGAGGTGAGCAGTAACAATAATTCTGAATGGGTTACCAAGCTTTCGCACTTTAATCCGACCATCTTATGGCAACTGAATTGCATTGTACAGGGAGTTATAATGTGGCGGGTAAAACTCCTTACAATCAATCATATTATTGACAAATAGATTTTACTTGCTCTTGTAACCTATCATTTGGTTTATCTTACTTTAGTTTATGCATCGTCATTACGCATCTCAGCACACATCTTATTATTATAAACAGAAAAACTCATCAGAACCACTGTTACACATTCATCTGCTTTTAATCATCTTTGGGTATTAACAAATTTTTTATACGTTGAACTTGATAGTTAGGCGCACATTTATGATCTTAGCGAGCTAAAAGAGATGTTACAACTTCTAACTTAAATTTAACCTTATAACTGTCTGAAGGAATACTGCCGTTTTAACAGCTTCAATAGTTGCTTAATTTCTCCGTGTTTTTTCAGTCTAGATTTTAATGTTTTATTCACCGATAGGAAATTCAAGCTGATTTACCGTAAGGTTCATTGCTGGCAAATGTACTATACAATTAGCTGCGGTTAAAGAATTGCTATGCACGGGAGGTCTATAAACGCATTCATCTGACAAAATTCAATCCTGCCTAATTTGAGCGTTTCTAATATCTCTGTTACGAAACTTATCTGCAGAAACCTGAGTTTAATTGGAATCATCGGCGTGGCGATGTCAAAGTAACTTTATACGTACTTTCATTTTCTCTCACATAAGTCCAAATTTACATTTATCCAAATCATGAACGAGCATTTTTATTACATTAAGATAAATATCGTGTTTCATTGATATGTGATTTTCATTCCATTGCAACGGGTGTTTAAATCGATAGAATGAGGACTTACACCATAATTTGAAATAAAATTTATAAATTAAATATTAACAACTTGCCCAAAAAAATTCGTTTTATTTGAGTTAATTTACTGTTATGCCATATATTATATGTGAAAATTGTTTACAAGAAATAAATAGGTGATACACTATGTACTGAAAATTACCTCAACTTTGATCCGACTAACATGTGATTTTTACCAGTTATTCTTTTCATCAGCTTATTTTCTGAAAACTTTGTCACTTTCCTTCTTCATTCTGTGGTTCACCGCAAAATGTAAACATATACAATAAAGCAAGTGTGAACTTCCATTTACACGGTATCGTTTCTATTTATGACGTTCTGTCGTATAATAGCCTCTGGCGATTCAACTGAAATGCTTGTGTCGTGTGTACATGTGGTTGTGTCTAAAAAACTGTTTTGTATTCAGTTAAATATGCACATTTGCAATCAAATAAGTAAAAAAGCACAGACTAACTGTTAATTTACCTTCATCACGTCAGAAGATTTTTTTCTTCACAGTATATAGAATGGCGTAATAATGGCTTCTGTGGTTATGGATGGTGCAAAGTAATATAAACACACCTTTATTAGAATTAGGCCAAGGTAAGTGAAATAAAGTTTTTCAAAACGTTCAGCTAATATAATTTCAAATGTACCAAGTAAATCAATGATTATTTTAGGCAAAGTGATAATTAAGTTAAATGTCAATTAATAAGTGTGAAACACATTGGGGACATGTGTTGAAAATAAAATCACATGACAATAAAAACGACTGGCAAATTCTGGCCAGTACATGATGAGTCCCCAATAAGGACGAAACCGGTCTACTGGATGAATTGCCTTTTCTACACTATACAATTCTTAGTTTATACTGAAGTATGTAAGTAATTAATGGGTCAGGTGTTTATATCAA